>NPFG01000346.1:0-42112 GCA_002288965.1 Xylaria sp. MSU_SB201401
GTATCTCACCTTATATAAGGGCTAAGGCAAATAATTCTATTAAATATACAAATTCTATATTATTTTCTATATAAAACTTTAAACTAGAATTTTATAGCTATTTTTGTTAATTTATTATAATTATTACAAGATGGTGTAAAAGGTGGCCGACTAGGCCGGGTGGCCGGTTGGGTGGGCAGGGGCTCTAGTCTTATTCCTTCCAGGTCTTAGCTCCTTCGACGAGCTGGCCCCCCGTGCATGATTGCCCCACTTTCCGTAAACGCGCCCAGCTGCGACCCAGTGGTCTCTGGCAAATATCCTTGCTCTTTGTTTATGTACTTTTCCCATCGGGTCCATCAGTCTTCGTCATCGAAACTATCAACCATGCCGTATTTTGCCATAAAATGACCCTTCCAGAGAAGCAGGTTAAAATAATTTCGGAACACCCGCTTAATGATACGCTTGACCACGTTCGAGACAAATTGCGCAACAACACTGACAATCTGCGGCAGGAAGATATCGCAAACCTGGTGGGAGCCCTTGTCGTATCTCCCGCAGCATTTAGCCTTCCTTCTCCTGACGGAAGCGGTAGCGTGGCAGTCAAACTATTTTCTATAATACAGCATATTCGAGGAGGCGTGGTGAAGCTCGACCAATTCCGTCCTCTCGTCCGCTATGTTGTTGACAAATCCCCCGACGCTGTCATTTGGGCTGCAGTTTCTAGCCTCATCAACGTCCTCGGTCCGCTTACCCCCCCTCCATCCAGCATCGCCCCGACATTCAAAGGAACACCCATCAAGACTAGCTCGAGCCGACTTGCCGATAGCGAAACGCGCAACATCGTCGAAGGAGAGCTCTTCGAGGAGATAAAAAAATGTACATTCCGCAATGTGGGAGGATTTTGGGACAAGTTCTTTAAACCCAAGAGCTGGCGCAAAGAACAAAAAGCGATGCTGAAGGGGCTTATGACAGTACACGATGGAAAGAAATGGACTGATTTCCTGACCCCTGACGAAAGCCTGGTCTGGGACTGGCTCCGCTCTCTGGAAGAGCACTTCTTGGCCGATGCACCGTACAAGCTTTATACCACCAAAACCGCCAACCAGTTTAAGGAACGGAAAGGCCAGATGGATCTCTTTTTGCAAACACTAGCCACGGAAGCGAGCAGCGCCTTTTGGTACAAGGACGTCCTCGTTGTTGGGGAGCAAAAGAAGTCATATGATATAAGCAGGTTTAAGGCCGACCTCCTCCAACTTACGCGTTATGTGCGAGGTGTCTTTGCCGACCAGCTGACACGCCGATTTGTCCACGCGTTCTCCCTCTGCGCTTCTAAGATGGAGCTCTGGGTCTTTGACCGGTCTGGAGCGTACAGCTCGGGGCCATTTGACATTTACGACGAGCCAGATAAGTTTGCGCGCGCTTTTGTTAGGTATACTACAATAGATGACGGTGCGATGGGCCTGGACACTTTTATTGAGCGAGAGGATGGCTATCGCTATGTCACATTGGATGATGCACACGGCAAAGAAATAAAGGTCAGGCTAGACAAGGCGATGGTTAGGCAGAAGGCCATCGTATGTCGCAGGACTACGTGCTATGAGACCCAAAATGGCCACGTCGCTAAGTTCTCTTGGGCATCGGATAAACGGAAATTAGAGGTGGAACAACTAAAGCTAGCAGAAGGCAGGGGTGTTAAAGGGGTAGCCAGAGTGGTAGCGCATTATCAGATCACCACTATTGCAGAGATGCGGGAGGGACTGGAGTTCCCGAAGCCTCACAAGTTCCGGGATGACGCCGTTCACTTTTACGATCCACCGTCGGCCACAGCAAGCGCGAACACATCAGGCACCAAGCGCAAGTCATCATCCGACCATACGTCCGATAACGCGTCCGGATCCAAGAGGCGGCAGTCCAATAGTCAGAAGTCGAAACTGGCCAAGGAGATTAACCATCAGCTGTCGATCTGCAAAGATAAGCCAAGCCTGTACACACCTGGCGAGGACCTATGGGAGAACAGGATCTATTCCTGTCTCGTAGTCTCACCGGCCGGCCGTGTCATTAGCGACTTCAAAACAACTAAGGAACTACTAGAGTCGATGCGAGATGCAATCAGGGCACACCAGTCTCTCTACATGACTGGCAACATTCTCCATCGCGACATCTCTTCAAATAACATTATTATCACGGAGCCAGAAACGGCAGATAGCTTCAAGGGCATGCTCATCGACCTTGATCTGGCAAAGGTGAGAGACAGTGGCCCGAGCGGAGCGTGGCACCAGACTGGCACAATGCAGTTTATAGCAGTGGAGGTGCTGCGTACGGTCGACCACACCTACCGCCACGATCTCGAGTCGTTCTTCTACGTCCTGCTTTGGATGTGTGCGCGCCAATCATGGCATAATGGATTTGCTGGTGAAGAGAGGCCACCGAGCGAGAGCCTTCTTCGGAGATGGGAAATCGGCAGCTTCAAGTATATTGCAGCTGCTAAAGAGGGCGATATGACTGTGAACAGGCTAGAAGACATCATGGGCGAATTCCCAGGGGCGTTGGATGTTGTTAAGACGCTCTGTCTGAGAATCAGGTCGATAATGTTTGGCGACACAGCGAGACTGAGTTTTGGAACCCCGACTGGAGATCCAGACCAACTTTATAAGCCCATAATAGCCGCCTACGATGAGGCTATTAGCAAGCTTTAGAGGATAGTTGGGTTCTCTTAGCGGTGGTGTGGGATGCTGTGCCTACGCATTTGACTATACTTGAATGTAGGATCCAGAGACTAAATCCAGGGTGAGCTACGCTTAAACGCAGGTAAGAAAGCAATATTTGCAAAGTTATTATTAATTTCAGCTGCATTATTTTCTCTACCTTCGAAACCTCTTGTACATAAACCTATAGACTGAGCATGAGCTCAACGGCCTATAGAGTAATAAAGCCAGTAATATAAATATTAGTAAAGTTATTAAAGTTTCTATTAGGGTGGCTTATTTAATTAAGTGGCCAGGTCAAGTGGGAGATACATTAAATCTTTTAATTAAATAATAAAATAAGTTTTTTAAAAAGATAGCAAGTTATATGTGCTAGGTAGAGGAATTAGAAATCGGTATACTCGATATCAACACAGGAATTTTAAAAGCAAGTCTTAAATTCTATCCTCATACTATAGAATACCACTTGTATAAAGTTGCACAAATTAACACGCTAACAGCCCATGCCGAATACTGTCTTACGCTAAATAAGACTGACTACCTCCCTTCCTCGAGAATCAAACCACCCGGCCAGACAAGACAAAGGCCTCAAGCGATAAAACAACAACAAAACATTAACACAACCACGAGGCCAATTAGGAGTAGGAAAGCCTAGCAAGTTATCATCAAGTTTCCGTATTCCTTCTTCCCTCTTTCCCAGGCCCAATGTAATTAAACGCCTGCCCTCTGCCAATTTAATGATAATAATAAAAATTCAAATCAAACGCAAACCCCTTTCCGAAGCGCGGTTCCTTTCGAATCATACATTAAAAACCTTTTAGTTCTAAACATTGTAGTAGTCCGGTTTTCGGGCATGGTTGATAACCGTAATTCATAAGATGAAATCAAAACCATTCCGTGCTGGCTATCACTACCAGAAAGAACACCAACCGATGTAGTGCTGACAGAGGTTCTCTAGCTTCGTAGCCTCTATAACGAGCTTGTTGACTTGTGCAACGACTTCTAACTCTTCGTTCGGCTTGAAGTCGCAACCCGTCAGTTTCTGGTTGACCCGATCGAGTACTTCGATGGCGCGAGAATTCTGTATCTCGGTCATTTCGCCATCGGGCTGCGTTGAGCCGTTGAAGAGGCTCGAGTTGGTGCGTGCGCGACCACGTACGGCTGGGGGTCCGCCATGGTGCATACGGTCGACGTCTATCTGCGAAGCAAGTAATTCTGAAGGTGGGTGCTCCGCCTCCAAAATGCTGGGCCTGCGGGTCCGCTGTGTACCAGCCTCCAGTGCAGCCTCACGCTCTGAATGGAAGTTAGGGCCGTTTGCCGAGGCTGCGTTGGTTAAACGCCAGGTCAGGAGAGGGTCGTGGATGAACTAGGTGCGAAACCATTTCATTAGTATCGAGAGATTGGGAACCTTACAGGGCGCAGGAGTTTAGAACTTACAGCCTCTAGAACGGCCATCACACTCTCTTTGTTTTCGCGGAGGACCCGCATGACATGTTCACAGGTAATACGGAAACTTCCTTCGATATTGCTCACTTCCATTGCATATGTGAGCATACGTGTGAGACGGAAGGGCACTCTTTCGGGATACTTGTCACGCTTCATGGCTACTTCGAAGCAATCGCCGAAGTCAATGTGAATGATCTTGCCCGTGATCCGGTCAAGCATGAGATTGCTGGGGTGCCGGTCACCCAGGCCAAGAATGTAGCCAACCATGCTCATGACGCCAAGACTGCGAGTGTAGTTGGTGCGTCGTTCTAACCAGGCTTCAGAGCTCTTGCTCTTTAGCCAGAGCACACGATAGAGATCTTGGCCGGTTGTGTTGTCCAGCGCGTAGCCAAACACCTCGACCTTCTGCATTAGGGTAAGATTGTCATAGTCGGGAGCCATTTGCAACATGATGCGATGCTCTATATTCAACAAAATCTTGCGACTCTCGCGGTACTCACGAATGAGAACGTGGAGAGTATCACTGTTCGGCACCCACCCAAGGAGGCCAGAGTTCTGGCTCAGCGGGATGGCCGGGTACCGTTGGATCCCGAGATGTCTCTTGTAGCATTCTGAATCGTTCGCGAGCAAGGTGTTGCATAATCCGAAAAGTTGCATCACCCGCTCGTCTTGACGAATATCTTCATGCCCCTTGAGAAGGAATGCGTAGGGCTTGCCGTCGCTACCCTGCGTATTGAGTTTACGAGGACGTTGTTTCGAATTGATCACACTAAATGTCTGCTCGAATGACATGATTCGCACGACTGGCGCGCCACTGCGATACGTCCCAGGCACGGCAAGGTCCAAGTTCCTAGCACTAAGGAGTTTGGGGGAGCAGTAGGTCAGTTCGAGTGATGTCATCTGCGGAAGCTGTCGGCCGATGCGGCGGAACACTTGGTAATAAAGATCCCATGCACTATTCATATCATTGATGTCATGGCTTTGCTCATATTGGCGACACCACTCTCGCGCTTCTGTGAGATCACGCCCAAAGGTTTGTGCGAAACTTATCTCACGTAGCGTCTCGGGACCTCTTTCGAGTTGTTCATGCAGAGGGTTCAAGGTAGCGAACATACCCTCCGGGTTGTGATCGCTGAACCAGAGCCGAGATGCCTCCTCGATGCCCTCATGCCATAACTCGTGCCATAGTACGGCAACGCGGATGAGCTCATGACTAACAACATCTGCCTGCTCGACAAGTTTGGCGCTATGTGCCCGCATGCTGTCCATAATAAGGGCTGCGGATTTGGACCTCCTCGTGTTCTGGGCCGATTTCATGGCAACAGTGAGGGGATACACCAATGCTTGAGGGTGGTTGCGGCCTACATCAGCGAGTAGGTTGTGGATCGTCTGCCGGACCCGCGGGTTCGGCTGGTTGATACGTGCAATCAATTGCGGAATGACTTCGAGCCACGTATCGACGCTAACAGTACCGAAGCCCTGAGTGACCGCGCCCGTGACTTCACTGCTGCCACCATGCGCGAACCAAAGTGTGAGGAGGCGCAGGGTGTCCTGCAAGGAACTACCCGAAGATAGCGCAATCGATTTGAAGAATCCAGTGACTGCTGGAACCACATGGCTGATTATCAGGGCTGGATCCGGTCTCGGTGTTTTCCGATCTCCCGGGGAAGTGAGAGTTTGAACTATTTCGAAATTGGCCAGAGCCCAGGCGTGCCACGCCTTGTACCACTTGGGATTATATTGCGTGGCCTTGGAGTAAGATGAGAGGATATCCTGGACACTCTCATGTTGCCAATCGCTCTTGTTTAATATGACTTGCCACTCTCCTTGTCTGAGGAAACACTTTGCTAAAAGCACAGTTTGATCCTGGAACTCCTTCTGCGACCTCACATGAGACATACCAGAGTCCGCGCCGTTGTGGAAACTGTAGTCTCCCATCACTTCCATACCGTTGGGGACAGACTGCATTGAGGCTCTCGCCATCTCCAAGCGCTGCACTGTATCAGCCGTGAATTTGCGGAGGCAGAAGAGCGTTTTTTCGGAATGGCCAGTTTGACGCATGTTCGCTTGTTGGCCATACTCCCAGTAAAACTTGAGAACTGCGTAGACGACCTGAGGGGGAATCCTCCAGTTGGCGGAAGCCGGGGTTTGCCCATTCTGACTCCAGTAAGGGATGATAGTATCAAGCTCATGGTCGTTGCCGATAAGTAGCTTTAGAGATTTCTCCGCAAGTCCCATGCGCCCCGATTTCCTGCAGAGGTTGGCAAACTTGATCCACATGTGCATATTTTCTTCCGGTGTAATGACAAGAGCACGAAGTCTAAGCATGCGCTGCCAAACCTCGACATTTCTTTGGCACCCTTTGAGTCGGGTCTCCCAGGTACGTCTCATGGTCGCTTTTTGCTTTTCTCCTGCTTGTTTATATACGATGAGCTCCTCGAGTTCGGCAAGCATTTGCACTCGTACAACAACTTGGTAAGCGCGATTATATGATTCGCTCACGAGGGCGCTCAGCTCCGTATCCAGTCCCTCTCGGGCCTGTTGGATACTAGCTGTGGCTTCTCGGAAGTGGTTGCGGTGAAGAGCGAGAATGGCTCCGAAGAATGAACGATCTGGAGAATTTCGCCTCATTGATGAGAGATAAATTTCCATGGCATCCCACTTGCCCAAGCTCCAAGCAGCGGCCGTCGCAAGAGGCGCAATACGTCGTTGAACATCGGGTGCTGAGTTGGCCCAGGTGTTGCCAGCAAGGTTTGCGAGTGCATCCCACTCGGTAAGCGCGTGTAAACAACGCATCTTACCCATCACGATATCGATTGGAACGGGCGCATCTTCAGCAATTTCTCGCTCCCTCTTGTTGTAGAAATTCAGGGCTTCCTCCCAACGTTCTAGCTTCTCGAACCATGTTTCTCGAAGCTGAATACCGTCTTTGTATAGCTGTGCCTTGCGGAGAATGCCAATAGCTGCGTCGTATTGCTGAAGCTGATTATTTATGACGATCAAAGCCTCCACGGCTGGTCCGCTCTGGTCCTGCAGGAATTCTAATTCCTTGTAATGAAGAGCTTTGGCATAGGCATGGCAGCGAGCAGCTTCCCGACCAAGGATTCTGATATCGATAGGTAAGGCTTTGTCATCATGTTCCATAAATTCAGCAAGGTTGAGAAGAAGACCGAGCAAGTCAGGAGGCACATTTTCTGATCGGATAGCGTTCTCAATATTCTGTATCAGATCATCCTGGTATTGCTCGTAAAGCTCACTCCAGCATGAGACAAAGGCCGAGTTGAATAGTTCTCTGGCGAGTGGGAGGTATACACTAGCAAGAGAGGCACAGGCTCGCAGTGCGTGGTTGGGAGATTCGGTCAACAGCATAGTGCTAAACCTTCGCAGCCATTCCTGCCAGTCCTCCTTCGTAGATTTGCCCCTCGTGTCCCACGCGGTCTTCAGATGCATAGCGTTCATTTCTAGCTTCTTGCTGCCAAGCTCAGCGAAGCTGGTCTCATCAGATTGGTCAATCAAACGAGCTTCAGAGCTCAAATCTTGTGGTAACACTTCTCCTTTTTGCAGCTTCGATAAGAGAAGATCGTAATTCTGGTGTTGAATTGGGCTGCTCTGAAGTACCTTGTTGATTGTACCAGCGAAATGCAAATAGTCTCTGCCTAGTTGGTGAATAAGGGCACAAAGTGTATCCAGTGCGGCTACGCGTAAAGATATCTCCCCGGTCGCCAGGGTTCTCGCCAATGGATGTATGATTTTGGAGGCATAGTCGTTTAGATTTACCTGCCGAGAGATTTTGCCAATTGTTTCGATGGCAGACTTTCTCAGAAAAGTCGGTTGGCCTTGCTTTTCGAATGCACGCACAATAACTGGAATAATAAGATGCATATACTCCTCAGCACTAGATCCGAAGACTAAAAGAGCATGTAGAACTTTCTCTGAAGGTATCCTCTTCACAGTTGAATCCTTCTCCAAAATACCAAGCATCATTGGGAGTAGACCGGCGAGGTAAATCTTGAACTCTCCTTCCAATGACCTGGAGATCGCTTCTACCAGTGACAGAATTGTACCTTGGAGAGACGGTGAAATGTCCCAATACTCCTGAAGAATCTCGACGATAGACGGCAGGTATGTTCTGATGTGTTGGCGTACAATGCTAACTAATGTAGCCAACTGGTTGAAGTATGACTCCAGACGGTTCTGAGGGGAGCTCCTGATGACTAACAGGAAAGCAGGAATGATACGGTCGAGGAAAGAGACACACTCTAATCCGAGAGTTCGGAAAATATTCATGATCGCCTCGACAACAGCAGCATGATGCTGTGCAAGAGAATGGTCTTTTAGGATGTGTAGCAGAGAATTAATGACTACAGTAGGGTAGTATTCTTTGTTAGATGGAGTAAGGCCTGTCATCATCAGAGAGATGTCCGTCATTCGATTAGTATCAACACTTCTCTTCGCATCTGGCGTGCGCTCTTCAACTTGCTGTTTGAGACATCGTTAGCGACCTATTAAGATACAAAAGTGTGATGATGATCGCGTTAGACTCAATGCGATGATGCTGTCTTCAGCTTCTGGGCTAGAAACCATTCGCACAAGGGAGTCATAACATTGGTAGCAAAAAGGACTCTCCATACCTGGTGTCTGTAAGGGTCTAGCGCGCCCAATATTCCCATCAGCTTTATAGTTTCTTGGCGTAGGGGCCCTCGCTGTGGTTCAGCTCGAATGATATTTTGTAACAGTTCCAGGAGTTGCGGGTATTCGAGGTAAGGATCTATGACATATCCCGAGTTGCTAGCTAGCTGACCTAATGTGTGGAGAGCGGCTTCACGCTTTGCGATAGAACTCTGGTCTTGTAAGGCATCGATGATAATCGGCATCAACTTGTCTTTGTAAGGCAGCATATCCTCACCACCCACTGTTGCCAGCTCGCCGATTGCTTTAAGGATAGTAGCGGCAACAGAGGGATTTGACTCCTTCGCCTTGGGGAGGAGCACAGATATCATAGGGTCAACATATGGTTTGACCAGCCCCTGTGCATTTTGTACAAGAAGGCTGAGTAATTTGGCACTCTCTTCTTTGTTCCGCGGCACATCTGAGAATTCAAGCTCCGTGAGCATTTGGATAAGTGTCTTTCTCAAAGAGGGAATGACATAGGCAGGATTCACTTGCGCCAGGCGTCCAATAATCGTGATAGCCACCTCTCGGATGCTGAAAACTTCATCATTGAGGGCGAAAAACAGGGTACGGATATTCTCCGCCTTAGCTAGGTGCGGGTCGAACCGTGAATCTAAGGCAGCCAGGACAGTTCTTCGAATATTTGATTGAGGATCCGAAACACCAACAGTCAACAGTTTTTCGATGACATCACCCACAACTTGAAGAGCGTGGTGGCTAGTCTGACTGACAATAGGATCCCGAACATAGAGTTGGCAGCAAGTCAAGGCAGCTGCTTCTCGGATCTCAGGATCGTCATCCTCGACGTATTTGATGGCCACATCGCGGACAAATTCATTCAATATGTGTCCTGAGAAATCAAAACTTCCCAAGGTATTTAGAGCTAATTTGACTTCTGCTTTGCGATGTTCGTATACTTGAGGGTCTTTGACATCCTTCGGCATGATGGGCACAGCACTGAGGGTATTGGGGGTAGGGGCACCAAGGGGTTTGAATGGTTCTCCACAGAGCACTTTGCTAAGCATATCGAGCAACCTTTCTTGAATGGTAGCCTTCACGGGAGGAATGTAAAACGCCATGTCAACAAGAGCCTGTGTAAGTTTGGGTGTCAACTCGCAGGCAAATATGGGGTCAAGCAAAGCCTCCATGTACTTGCTGAGAGTCTGGCCCACGGCAACGGCTAGTCGACTGATACAGTCAAAGACGGGGTCCACAGAACCTCGTTTGCGAGACTGGAGACTCAGCCCTTCCCTTACGTAGATCAAGACTCCGTCTAGGTATGGTGCAATGGCGCTCTTCACGGAGTTGGCTATGTTGCCAATGGCCAAGAACGCATCGTTACGCTCTGTTCCCTTTTTAAGCATACTGGAGAGGAAAAGCATGAACCTGTGTAGATAAGTATGCGCAAATTGGGCGGGTGCATAGTTGGCCAGGTCAGGTATGAGCATGACAACCGTCTTCCGGATTGTCGGGTCACGGTGATCTTTATGTCGGTAAACAATCTCGCAGGCTTCGTCGTAGTGCTCCTGCATGAACATGCCACCTTGCTCTAGAAGCTCTCTTAGGACCAGTAGAGAGGCATGGACACTCTCGACGGTATTCATCTTAAGGCCCACCAGAGTCTCAGTATACATCTTGGTCATCCAGGTCTGCTTCATATCTTGATCACGCTCACGGATGATGCGAAAACAAGCGCAGACAGTCTCTCCGGCTGTCGTTCGGATGAGATTGCGCGGGTCCCGGAGGCCAACCCATATGAGGTCGAAGATGAGGCCAACATAGGCATACATCAAGGTTGGGGCGTTTCGGGCGAGTTCGCGGAGGACTAACACAGCACTATATCTCTTCTCCTCAATCCTGTCGGACTGGAGCCATTCGAGAGCGGTCTTGACCTCAGACTCGACAAGCTCGGAGATGAGAGAGCCGCCTGGTCTACATAGCTTTCCTAGGGCGATAGCGGCAGGCTGCATGGGCACGATGTCCTTGCCCCTCAGTATGGTCTTGAGGTTGGCGGGAAATCGAGTATACTTGGCGGTGATGTCGACGCCCTCAAAGTCGACGAGTGCATCGAGGGCGTACACGCCGCCCAGTCGTTCGGAGGAATCATTGCCATGGATAATTAAATTGGTGATTTTATTATTGACGGAATTGAAGAATACATGGAAGTTTTCGGCAGGAAAGTCTAGAGTCGTACATAGGTATAGTTAGCAATCGGTAGCAACCCTAGGCAAGAGCCTATGGTGGAAATAGATGGGGAGAGTCAGGTAACTCACCTCGATAGCAGACAGCCACCAAATCCCTCAGCTGGGAGGCGGCTCGCCTTCGTACCTCATCACCGGCCCTGTTTAGAGTAGAATGTTAGTTACCTCGTGAACAAGCTCGGTGTCGCTCGCAGATCGAGGGCAAGTGGATAAGTAGATGAAGCGACCTACCTCGACTTGAGCTCCCGAGTGATGGAGTCGAGGGACTCAAGAGCCAGTTGGAGTTGCGCCATGATGGGCTCACAATGGACGCCCTCAGCCGCGCGCCAGACAGCTTCAGGATGGTGGTTTATGCGTGCATGAAGGGTGAGGCGAATGGCTTGCGATGCTGGATCGCAAGTTTGTGTTGGTGGATTGAAAAGAAAGCGGCAGAGGCAGGCTGCGAGAAAAGTTTAGATACGGGAGACGTCGGTAGTATAAGATATGAGAGGTTGATCACAATGTGGGGTCGGTTCCTGTTTCCGTTAACTTTGAATGGGTGAATGGTGAGGGCGGATCGCGATGATGGTGGGTGGTGTAGGTTGGAGGGTACCGTAGGTAGAAAACCGTGATGTACCAGCTGTATGTAGGTGGGTGGGGAGTAGAAGCTCGAACTACTGAGTAGGTAGAGGTACTTGACCTTAGGTAGGTTTTGGTAGGTACAGTAGTGCTTTGCTACCTCTTAGCACCGGTAATCAAGAGTAGAATGGCGGTAAGGGGAATTGTTTGCTACAAGTACATGTGATTGATAGGTACCTATCAGGCTGGCTCATTCGGCCATTCAGAGAAGGGTCTTTTGTAAGAGGTACCTACTCAGTAGGGAAAGTGCTTACCTCGCTTTCACCAGCTGCATCTGTAGTCATGCGAATTCCATAGAGCCGGAAGAGCACCTAAGATATTTACCTACGCTAAAGAGGTACCTAGGATCAGCACCAGCATGCACTGTAACATTTTAGCGTCCAGTACTGCTGCAAGGCTACCCTCGGCGCCTGACCTTAGGTACGCTAGTGCGCTGGGGATTTGGTGGGGTCCTCATTTGCAGTGTACTTCTGTACCAAGGGGAGGTAGGGTAGGTAGGTAGGTATCTTATCGATGGTGGCAAACATGAACTAGAAGCAGTCTCGACTATCACAACCATTCACCCAACCGAGTACATCTACATTCAACTGCGCGCTCTCTTTCCCAAGCGCATAAACCCTATTGTAAGACTTTGTCGCTGTTACCTATCTGGCACTTCTCGATTACACTCTATCTTGAATCCATTACATCGCGCCATTCAACCCACACCACAGACATCTCAACGCCATAACCTCACAAGCCCACCGCCGCCGCCATGGGCAACGACGGAGGCTCGATCCCGAAGCGCCGCGAGCTCGTCAAAGAAGCCGCGCGGCTCCCAACAACCTCAGAACTCAAAGCAACAGCCCACGAGTCGCTAACGCACGCCTGGTCAACATGCCCAATCTCCTCCGACCCCCTCGACCCGCACAACACCGTCTCCGACGCGCGCGGGCGGCTCTACACTACGAGACCGTCCTACACTGCCTAATACCCAGCACCGACACCAACAATGAATCCACCGAGGACTCCCAGAAATCGCAAGAAGCGGCCGAGTTCGCGCGCTCGGGGATCCGCTCCCTGCGAGACGTCGTCAAGCTACGCTTCAACATTCGCAGGGATGAGAAGCGCGGGGACATCCGCACCTGTCCGCTAAGCATGAAGGAGCTCGGGGCCGGCACGCGCGCGGTATATATCGTGCCCTGCGGCCATGTGTTCACGGAGATAGTGATGCGGGAGCTGCTAGCAGCCGAGGAAAATCCAGCTACAACTACAACCACAACTACAGACGCAGCGCCAGAAACAATAAAACCAAACCACTGCCCAGAGTGCAGCGAAGCATTCCTACAGCGAGATCTAGTCCCCATACTCCCAGTCGACGAAGCCGACATAGAGAAATGCACAACGCGGATAGAAGCCCTTCGCACTGCCGGTCTAACACACAATCTAAAAAAGGACAAATCTGCAAGCGGTAAGAAGAAGCGCAAAGCAGGAACAGGAACAGGAGCAGAAGACGAGGAGGGCAAGAAGACGCATGAGAATAGTTTGAACGGGAGTAAATCAGCATCGGCGCCAAAGGAGAAAAAGCAGAAGAGAGACCGGGACGACATATCAAGCCGCATCAACAATTCCATGACCGCCTCGCTCACGGCCAAGGTTTTGGCCGAGCAAGACGAGAGAAATAAGCAAAGGAAGATGGCCGCCACGGTGCGGTGAGGCATCCTTCATCAATAACTCACCCAATCGATCAATCAGTCAATCAGTCATCAATGAATGAAGTGTTTATTTAGCGTGGCATATCGGCGTTATGACAAACGCCAACTGCACTTATTTATATCTTAAAATCATAGCAGTAAACCCACGAATTATGAGAAATAATGAAAGATCTTATTCATTCATTTTGACGTTGATGATTGATTGATGAGATAAAAGTTATCCGCTCTCTAGTTTTCGCCACGCCAATCCCATACTTTTCCTTTCCTCTCCTCTCTGTACACACATACATACAGTTAGTTGCAAACCACATCTCAATGAAGTTAGATATCCATTGCTGTTGCCAACGTAGCGCGCTCGGATCTCGACTCGAGCCGTATATTCACGAAAATTTCCCTCCTCACTCACCCACTCCTCACAATTCATCCTTGACATGCCCCGGCTTATTCGGCGCCTCACACGCGGCCGGCGTCCCAACCTCCATCTTATACACACACTTCTCCTGCTCACTAACCCGCCAAAGCTCCTCCGTCTCCGCACACGCAAGCCAAACATTTGTGCTGCGAGCCGGTCCATTCCAGCAATGCTGGCCATTCGCATACTCCAACACCATCCTCTTACCGCGGCCCAGACCCTTCCCGTCATGTCTCTCTTCTTCATCCGACTCCTGAAAGGAAATCTTATTGAAGTTCCCCATATTCGTGCGGGACCCGCCTTTCTTGCTCTTCTGCGTCGTCTGCGTCATCCAGCACAGCTCATACTCGTACTCGCCGGCCTCGACCGACGTGCACTTGCCGTTGAGCACGCGGAAGATGTCGTCGGCCCCGAAATCCTTCTCGAGGTCCCGTTTCTCGTCACTCAGGGAGTTGCGCTTGTTCTGCACGTCCCGCGAGGCGGCGTCGCGGGCCTCTCGAGCCGCTTTTACGAGCTGCGACTCGCCTTCTTTCGAGACCGTGTCGGCTAGCATGCCGTTCTCGATCAGCCAGACACGTAGCCTTTGGATCTTGCCGTGGAGGAAATCCCGGAGGGGGCCGGGCAGATAAGCCTCCAAGCTGTACACTACTATATGTTAGCCAAGAACAAGCTATGCTGGTGGTGGTCCCTGAAGATAAGTAGAAACCCTTACGTATATCAGTGTCAGTGACTTCCTCTTCTTCAAAATCCTTCCAGTTGATCCCAGATGTCTCGCCATCTTCCTTCATCACTTCCTCAAGGTCGACTTCCTCCGCAGCTTCCTCCGTCTTCTTAGCAGCGTAGTCTTCCCAAGCCCTCACGGCCTTCTTAACACCCTCATCGTTGAAGTTAGGGTTATACTCCTCCTTGAAAGCCGACAAAATACCCTCCAGCTCGGTCACTTTTTCTTGGAGATCTTTACGCTCGTCTACGACATCAGACAATGCCTCGCGGAGTTCATTAATTCTCGCCTTAGCCAGTCCCGCCAACACCCCCAGTTTGCCAGGGCCCTCATTCTTGACGACCTTGCCGCGCTCAGAACGCTCGACCTCCTCAAACTTAGTCGTCAGCTCAGCCTCCTTCTTCTCAAGTCTTTGATCTCGCCCTCGAGCCTCGTCACGCGGGCCTCGACCTGGCGGCGGAGCTCCTTAGCCTCCTTGACCATGGTGCGGCGTTTCTTATTCGCCCGCTCGAGGTTCTCGGTGCGCTCCTTCTCGATGCGTCGCCACTCTTTCCCGATCTCGGCACACCTGTTCCCGCATTGCAAGCCGCCGGCGTGGGAATACTCCTCAGTGCCGTCGCAGCACAGGTCGTAGTCGCAGACGCCGTCGTTGACGAACATGAAGGGCACGTAGGCGCCCACGTGGCCCTTGTTGTCGCACCAGAAGCCGGGCAGGACATTTGTCGTGTTGGTGGTGCCGGAGAGAGACGCCGGCAGGGGCTGTATGGGCGATGCTCTGTCGAGCATGGCGCAGGCGGCGGTGCCGGGTTCGTCTGAGCCGTCGGGGCAGTCACAGGTGTTATCATTGACTTGCGAGGCTTTGATGACGATGGCAGGATGGGCTATGCAGGCGAAGGTGTCTTTGATCTCGTAGAATTTGGCAACTGTAGAGGGTCAATTCGTTAGCATACGACGCCAACACTATACATATATGATGCGTTCATAAGGTTCTCCATTGAATTGTTATGATTTGCAGATCGAGAGAAAAAGTGTTGCTCTGAAGACTGTTCGGAACAGTCTGGCTGAAAACAAGGTGGCTAGATTGCTTACATTCAGGACCGACGCCTCGGGGTAAGGATGAAGCTTTGGCAATCCCATTCTGGGCAATGATGCCCAAGAGCATCAAGGCCTGAGATTGCCGCATTTTGAGGGTATAAAGATTCAAGGCGGAGATATTATGGGTGAAAAGGACATTTCAGCAGTTGGCACATCGAAGCTGATGATGGAACTAAGGCCATGTGTTGCTACCAGAGGGTAGCAATTGGAGGGACCCCCTTGCTCTATCTAAGGTTGCAGCCAATTGAACCAATAGCATAGCACCCGGCAGAGCTCACAGCCACAGTAGCTCGCTGTCAGCTCCACAGCAACCCCGCCAAGCCCGCCTTAGGCATCTTAAAGCCACTTGAAGTGTCCCTTCGTCATAATATATTTCATGACAATTCGTTTAAATACATATCATTAAATCCAGCCTTTAAAAAACGTAGAAGTCGTTATATGCCCCAAACCTGGTACCAAATAACTTATGCTTCTTAATAATCTTCAATTCCATTCAACAGTCCAGACTCGAGACCATCACGTCTCCGCCTTCTCCTTCGACTCGCTCTTCGCCTGAGGTTCCCCCTTTTTAGGCTCGTTCTTAGACCCAGGCTCATTCTCGTAGTCACCACCTTGTTTCTCGTACTCCTTGGCTAACTTGTTCGCCTTCGCAATGATGAGGTCAGCTAGCTATCAAATGAACTCAACGTAAAACAAAATAGATATAAATAAACAACTTGAAATAATAAAGTAAACGATATTCAAGGTTTAAGAAGAAGAAGGCATGTGATAAAGACTAAGCCGCATTTACCTTCCAAGCAGACCACTTTCCCTCACCACCTCCGGATTTATTAGGCTCTTGCTTGATTTCTGAATGCTGCCTTAGCATATATTCGGCCATCCTGCCAAAACAAGACACTCACCCTCCTTGAGTTCGTCCCGGAGCTCCGGATCCGTTGGTTTCCCCTTTGATGACGGCGTTCTGTGCGAAATAGTAAAATGTCTATTGAGAGATCGGAGGTGCGAAGATACTGTTAAAGGAGATTTCCCGAACGACCAATGAATATTTCTCATACTCGTAGAGAATGCTTTTACTCCGTGACGAGCGGTCCCAAGAGATACCATGGAGATATTTAAATACCTGCTAGATGAAGTACATAATCAATTGATTAAGCTTAACTGGACCCAAGCCGTCCCCGAAGATCTAGCTTAGCATTACATCACCACTCGCTGAATCGCTTTATTGCTTTGTCTCAAGTGCACATATGTAAGAATCATTAGAAAGGATGTCTTACCAGATGAACAAATATCGTCTTTCCGGCGCTCATATGAATCCACATATGTAAGTAGATATGTATGTATCAAATCAAGATACAGCTATCCCTATACCAACTCATCGCCAAGGATATAATCGCTTTCAAGTACATATTTCAACCCTACCACGTACTCCCACACAATCCATACTCCCCATCTCATACACTTGGATCGGCTGAGGACATGCAAATCCGCACACCTTCCCCGTGTAATCATTCCTCCTCACCCCAGCACTACAGTAAACACCGTCTTCCCCAGATCCGAGCGTCATCATCTCTCCCTCATGATAGCATTGTAATCTCCCAAGAACTCGTGAGCTCGGGCATCGTCCCCGGTAGTAACCCCGTGTCCCAGGGTAACGCCCCAGACGCCGCCGACGCAAATAGCATGAGCATCAACGTTTGCATCAGGCTCGAGCAGGACAGAGTACACAGCTCCAGCGTAGACTTCCGTCGACGTCGCCACATCCGCAGGGAATACCCACTCAGCACCCTCACAGCCCCTAGTCTCGGCCTCGGACCGATCGATCTTAACAGGATGCCACGGCGTCACGAGTAAATTCCCCACCGACACAGCACAGCCTCACATGACGCCCGCGTCTCCAACAAAGCTCTAACACGGCGAGCACCAAGCGGTGTCTGCACCAACATACCCTCTCGCAGGTCGCACACCGGCACCTCCTCCCCCGAGGCGAGCAAGACGGGACTCGTCGCCGCAAAGCACGGGTTCCCACGACTGTGGAACTTGGCCATGGTGAAATGCAGCGGCCCATTGAATCCCGCCTTTTTAGGGCGCGCTGGTGAACTATTATTATTACTATTATCTTGTACTTTACCACTGGGTTTCGGGGGTGGGATGCGACTAAAAGCCGCGTCGAGTTTGTCGCGGTAGGAGTTGAAGAGCGGGTTGTCGTTGTACATGAGGGGACCCGGGTCTTTAAAGGAATTGCAGCTGCGGTTTTTTGCTTCTGTCAGTATGCAAGCATTCAAGCTATATAAAGACCCAAATATCCTTTGGGTCGCGGGGTATGAGAGATAATGGAATGGAATGAGAACTCACAGTTGCTTCTCATGCGCATTGCGCAAACTGAAGAAGAAATGGCGACCCCAGCGATTGAAATAACTCTCCCGCGACAGCGCCTCGCTGACCTGGCCCGTGAGGTCCAGCATCAGCGACTTGTTATACTTGTCCTTGTAGTCCTTAGCCAGGATAGTATCTATAACTTCCCGGAGGCGTCGTTGTTCATTTTCGATCTGGACAATATCGAGATGTTGATCCTTATACTCGCCATTCCACATCAGCGAGAAAGAGCCGAGCAGATCGCAGAGCATCGAACGGCTCTTGTGATATGCGACCACAGACGGCGGGAGAAGAGAGAACTCGAGCATGTCCTCATCGGCAAAGGCGACGTATTCGGCGGCGCCCATCCGCGAATACGTGAGCGTTGCGTGGATCATTCTGTCTTCTCCGCAGACTTCGTATGCGCACTTGGATCCAGCCCCGTCCACACTCTCTAGGTAAATGTCGCGCGACTGTCCGTATTGTAAGTTGTCGAGATGAATCGTCAGTTTCCTGCTGTAGTCCTCCTCTTCTCCCCCGTCCTCCGCGCATTGCTGGTTGGCGAGAGCCTTTGCTACCGGCGTTTGCAAGAGCACGCTTTTAGGGGTAGTTATCTCTAGCACACACCGCGTCGCATACGTACTTATAAGATGAGCGATAGCATGCACGAACACTGTTCCCTACATCTGGTGTCAATAGCTGTGTCATACACAGAGCTGAAGCAGGAAGAAGAAGAATACATACTATCATCCCCGCGTCTGGAATAAACGCGTAGTTCCCATGGCAGACTTCTGCAATGGACTTCAGCAGCCCCGATTTGATCCCATATCCAAAACCAAAGGTGTTGATTGAGGCCGGTAGAGTACCCATACTTCGGAGTTTTCTAACATAGCCTTGAGGGGGGCACCTTTGCTACATGTCAGTCTGCCATCCTCAGGAACAAGTAACATCGATAGCTCACATATGGTTTGGTTGTCCATCAGTTAGAACCATGAGTGCCGGCACGCGACCGCCGGAAGCTCCAGACTTAAACAACTTGAGGCCCTCCGTTATTCCTTCCCAAAGGTTCGTCGCACCGTCAGCCTCCATGCTATCAATCCGAGTGTTCACTAGTGTCTTGTTATCTTCCGTCATGGGAATAAGCTCCTGTACAACCTGCATAGAAATGATATGAGCTTAAGTCTTAATTTCCTCTTAGGCACACAGGAATCTCATACCCGTGCGGAATAACCAAAGGTCACGATCCCCAGTCTATCCCCTTCATTGAGCGTTGACACCACGGTCCGAGCAGCATGTTTGGTAAGATCCAGAACTTTAATGGTGCATGGGTTAGCAATTCTGCTCTCAAACTGAGCCGGGACGGGATCATCTCCTAATTACTCACCAGTGAGGCCGAAATGCTCCTTGGCTGCGTTCCCCTGCTCGTCGTACACTGCAGCCGGGGCATCATCGTTCATGCTAAATGAGACGTCGATAACGAGCACAATGTCGCAAGGAACGTGACCTAGGATGGCGTTCGATGGCTTCTCCGGTGGTTTGACGGTTACTAAAACACCTTCTCTGCTCTCAAGGGGGTGAATAGTCACGATTGGGTCATCGGTGAAGATCGGTGTTGGAGATGAGTTAGGTGAGCTAGGAGAATCGCGACCCGAGTCGCTCAAGTCATGGTGTTCGGTCATCATCATAAAGTTCAGTCTTCAGTATCTTCTATAGCCGAATTAGAAAAAGTGTAGGATGTTGAGGTGTGTAGTTATGATGAATATTTAATCAAGAGACAACACAATATCGCCTTGGAAATTAATAGTGGCTGGTTCTAATGCCATGTAGTGACAATTTAGATGAGAGAAGTATCTAGGCATGAAATCAAACGAAGGTATCACGACTGATTTATATATAAAATTTGCTCAACAACTTATCTTATATTCTCACAAGGCAGACTCCATCTAGGGATAGTCTCAATACACCGACTCTTAGTGAACAAGGCGGAAAGGCGAAAGCAAACAATTCTAGACATCACGATGCCCTAGAAAAGGCGCAGCCAACAGTGGAATTACGGAGTCCCATAAAATTGAACGTACAAACAATTGAAAAACGGGGGTTTCAAGAAATTCTCACGGGCGGCCTGACTGTAAGGGATGGCGCCAGTGATGTCCTAGATCAGCAGCTTAGACAGTCCGTTGTGCCTCAGCCATCGACAGTCCCACTTAGTTGTCCGAGTAGAACATTCGATGATCATAGCACGGCAGGAGTTATAGAAGTGGCGAATAGCGCAAACAACAGGTATAAGAAACGAAAGGGGTCAAAGTTTCTCTGAATACTGACCTTCATAGAGCTGATGGCGACGTCTCTCAATCACGGTGATGCACTAGGCCAGTATACTATGAGAGCAGGTGGCCCGCGTCCGATCGGAGATAGAAGATGTTCATTGTGGCGGATAAGATGGGGAAGCCTGCACTTGTGGCTTGTGGGGTTAGATTCACATCTTCCAATTGGCCACACACCGATTCTGGTGGCCATACGGGTACCACAGGTGTGGATATTACATTTTCACGACGCTTGTCTTAGTCTAACCTTCGGTCTAGCAAACTTGCATACATATCCCTTCACAGTCAGATGCTGTAATCCGGAGTGAGGCGCAAGCAAGAGTGAGAATTCCTACAGTTTTTCAAGTCTGCCTCATTTTTGTACCTGAGTCGTGCTCGTTCGATTCAAGATGCTGCGAACCTAGAGGGTTTATCCTTTCTGTGTGCTCGGCATATAAGCGAAACTTAGCCAATAACAGCGAAGCATTTACATGTTCCCAATTGACCTACGGTAACTAGGTACTCGTAATAACAGCTGAAATTCCATGTATATGAATAACTATCCTTCATCGCATCTCACCTTCCCATTAGGAAATAGATAGACCTACAGTGGCAAATCACTCTTCATCCTTGGCGGACCGTTTGGCTCTAAAAGTTTGCGCCACGCAGTACCTTAAAATAATCAATCAGTCAATCAATCTATTCTCCTGGACTGTCCTGGGCCATCTACGCATAAGAATGAAAGTGCTTGCAATCCCCCCCTAATAAAGCGGGCTGTCTGCCGGGACCACCACTCTCCGCAAAGGGGAACGAGATCCTTCAAGTACTGAGCAGTACTGCGGTAGACCCTTTAGAAGGTATTGGCGTGCATGCTCCTGGATGGGGGGGCTGGATGACATGGCGGGCCGGTACGCCAGTTAAAGCCGTTTCTCATAAACGACGCCGAGACGACCTATCCTTGCTACTCATATACCTACAGTACTCTCGGATGCCGGCCGGATCCCAGAAACGAAGGGGGGGGGGATCCGGACCATTCGGCTCCTGGCCCATACTGTATTCGTGCTTCTTCCTCGGCGTGAGTCGACTACAATAAGGCGTAGGCAGAGAGTGAAGATGGGTGCGTGAAAGAAGCTGTCCTTTCCAAGCACGGTACCTACTCTCAGACCCTTCTCCCGTTGCTGAAACGACCCCTGTCTAGGTAGCTCGAAGCTTAGTACGTGCGTGCATCACGAGCGTGCATACATAAGGGTGCATATTGACGGGCCTAGCGTCGTGGGATGCTCAAACACTTACACTAAACCCCCATATTGAGTGAGTATCGACCGTTTTAACGGGAATGCGCCCACGTTCGAGATACAAGGTATCGTATGCACGCTGAATGTAGGCATGACTGCAGCTCGCTGACCGACTCGTGACCGGTCCCATCCGGTCCATTTTCTACCCCGAGGGATACAGAGTACTGCCTCACTCGGCCGAATGTAGATAATCCGTTTTACGACACGTCGAATATGACAAGAGAAGAACTCCTCGGAAGTCGATGAGAGTAAATCAACAAATCGTACGCTAGAATTGATTGAAGGGTATCGTGTACTGTATGAAGGGTATCTAAGCGCTACCAACCACAAGAATCGCTTTTTCATCCACTCTCATTCTCGTACATTCTCATACATCGCTTCGCTTCGCAACGTAACGCCTGGTATTCAACAACGTAGAGCGGAGAGTGCTCTTAAAATCCAAACGCCGTATCTCTCCCTGTCGAGAGTCGCACTGCCATAAAATACATCGATTGGGCTTTCCCGCTTTTCGATCTGAAGAGCAGTATTTCGCTACCGCTTGGTTGGTACGGAGAAGCTTATTGTCAAGCGCAATTTGAAATAAATGTGCAGACAATGTGGTAATTTTTTCAAATTTCCGGTTTGTTTTTTTATCCTCGATTTGTTGCGAGGACTGTTTCGGCTCATGATGTGTGAGGGTGCATTGTACCTGAGACCCGGTTTAGTAAACGTCGCTTAGCAAGGAGAGCAAGCAGCTACTCACAGATGTTTTGACTTATATTCGTTTTATGAGTGTTGCCGAGGGGTGGTTAGGTGCATTTGGCACACTCCTCATGCTTGCACCACGAGCAGCTCGTGTTGATGACGAAGACTCCGCCGCACTGACAACAGTGTGAAGGATACATTGCTAATGGTGGTGTAGGTAAATGGGGTTGTTGAATATATTCAGGGTCTTCGATGACGATATGTCGTTGTAGAGTATTGTAGATCACTTTTCGTAGCTGGTACTTTCTCTTTTTCTGTATGAGATTACTGCTGCAGAAGGTGTAAGAAGAGGAAGAGAAGGAGGCACGATCCCGAGGAGTTGGACGAACTTCCTCACTTTATATATCCCTCAACGGGTGTCGTCAGATGTGAGCGTTTGCTTGTATTATGGATGGTGTGGTCCCCCCACACACATTTTGATTATTCCTTTCCTCGCCGAGAGTCAGCCACCCTCGAAACGGTCGGTTCGCCTGGCAGACATCGGAGCAGAAATGGTTGGCTGGCGTTGATTCCGCCCATCCCTAGCATGGTCCGTGGCTGTAGGAAGGGTACTCAACAGGCAGGCTGTATCCCATTGAACTACTGTATGTATGTAGGTAGGGATGGGATCGTTGTGTGCCGTATGCGTACCTGTGCGTACGTAAATCCGTCAGTTTGGAGGGGGTGCCCAGAGATTGCCTAGCCGGCAGCCTAGTGAGGCGCTTACCCAGTACCACAAGCTATCCAGTCCTGGGAAATCTCCTTCCTGCCTGCACGGATTAAAGGCGAAAATGAGAGAATGACACACAGAGAGAGAGAGAGCTTACGGTTTTACCCCGCAGCCGCCACCCCGGTGAAGCTGGTTGGGTACTACGGCGCCGATTTGCGCGAATCACACGAATCACAGCTGTAGAAGGACGAGTCTGGGGTCTTGTTTTGGGGGCTTTGTCTGGGGGGTGGTACTGTCCGGCCGACTTGGCGAAGGCTTGATGTGCCCTGCCTACGCTCATTTCAGCAATGGTGCTTGATTCCTCCTTGTGATCCTACTGGCGCTCTTGCTTTTCTGTTAGACGATGGATATACCTAATAGAAAGATGTTATCAGAGGAAGGGTCTGAAGCTAACGCCGACCTCGCAGCCAAGTTGAGACAGGGAGGATCAGGTTTTCAGCTTGGAAGTGCGATTTAGCATTTTTCCTTCACAACCCACGATCCGAACGTTGGAGCGGTGATATCAGGGTGCATCTCTACGAAAACGGTCGGTTCCGGCAGCATCTCAGACGAGACGAGGCGGTTGACCCGAAACTACGTAAAATTCGGATGAGAGTGATCAGGTGCAAGGCCTGACACTCGCTCGGCTACGGGCGGCTGGGAATCAGCTTATTGATTGACTGACCAACGGGAGCTTTGCTGCGATTTGACCGGTGACGTCTATCGTCCATCGACGACGACTTTCGGAAAGGAAGGATACGAGAAAGGGGGCTTGGTTAGCAAGCCTAGAAATATCGCGCTAGATAATTGAGAGTGAGAAGACACGACGTAGTATGGAAGACCAGAGTAGACCAAAGCGCGGTTCTGGGTCTGTCTGACTCTCGCTCTCTCTCTCTCTCTCTCCACGATATCTGCCTAGTCGCCACCATCCGATCCTCTGAAGCTCTACGCTAGGTCCCGTACCCCGCGGGGAACCCGGTAAGTAACGACGTCGTATGTTATATGTGCTGGTTCTTCAGATCATCTCCTACTGTGTAAGAGTACCTTACTGTAAGTAGGTGCAATAAGAGCAAGAATAAGTCTGAAAGAGGGAAGACGGCAATACAGTAAGATGAACATGCCACATCCCGAGTTGCACGCGACATGGGGGCATAACTTACGATGGCCTGAACGTTTGGTTTCTTGGTTATCGTCTGGGCTGACGGTAAACCGGCATATGTGGGTATCGCATACTCCCACTATCACCTGAATGTGAAATGGTGCTGGTGGGCAGCTATTGTACCTACTGTACGATGCTGTCCACGTCCGTGGTACCTTAAGACAGATGATATAGGTAGATTGCTACAGGACGTGCTGACGGTGTTGAGTTTTTCCGCCCATATTTCGTTTATGATGTACGCGGCGCCGAAATGCACTCTAATGTGGTGAATGCACAGCTCTCTGTTGCATCGCTTTAAACTTGCAATATCCACGTGCAAAGCAAGCATGCATCAATCTAGGTGTGCTGCTGTGCTGTAGGTAGTACGACGAGTGTGCGAAAAAGAAGCCTCCATGTACAAAACTGACTGACTGCCTTTTTCGTCACGTAGACCCGCGTCGCAGACCATTCTGGCCTGGATAGGTTCGTGTGCACGTTGCAAGGGTTCAGGAGGATGAACTCCAATATGGACTGTGTATTATCAACCACGATAATTGAAACACAGTACGTGGTGGTCATGATTAGTTCGAGTTTCTCGTGGTTTGTTGGTATCACTACGGTAGGTAGGTACTGTGACGAACTCAGAAAGCGGCTGTTCTTTCTCTGACGTCTTCTTCTTTCTTTTTGTTAAATGTGTTGTGCTCACCACATGCTCACGCAATCAATCATATTCATTACACTAATTGAAACACTTGATGCTGCACTTGGCTCTACTTATTACGTGTGCATGGGAAAAGGAGCCCTACTATTCCATGTCTGCGATCTTACCGGTCGATCAAAGTGCTGGCTGGGTTACAGTGATTACCAAAGACGAAATGCTAGAATTAAACGCCCAAGGTGACATTCCCGCAACCGCGGAGAGGGGGCAGATAGAGATGCGATTGGCGAAATCTTACCTTATGACGACAGCGCATTACCAAATGTTTCTCATTTCTCTGAATTTCCGACGAGAGGACCCGCGACAACGGGCGGCATTCCCGTACCTAAATCATCTACTCTAACCTACAACAACGCTAATCTGGATACGTATGTGTGAACTGACTGGGCTTAAAATGAATAACGGTGGAACATAACGGGAGTTCAAAATTGGCAATGTCGTCATCTCCCGTAAGCTCTGGTTATTACACGACGTCGATCACCTTGTTCAAGCTTGTAAGTATGTAGCAAGTAGATATGGGTATGGTAGCGGTATCCCCGCGAGAAACGGGGCCCAAGATGCTAGATGTTATATGTTAATAAGACAACTTAATTTGCATGAACTCACCACTGCCGTCGAGATGATGATAGGCTTTGCTTTCGTATGTGGCTTTCTAGGGCCAGTACCGGTAGTCCCATTCCACCCTGCCTTGTTATGTACATCCGGCACCTACCTATGTAAAATCATCTCATCGCTAATAATTGCTGTGGTCTCTCGTTGTGGGCTATGGGCGAGCTTAAGTGGCTCCGTCCTTTCGGGTCGAACAGGGCGAAGGAATTTTCTCTGCATGTTCGTCCCATAAGGCCGATGGATCAACAGCTTTTAGTGCATTTTGCTTTGGTATGCTCGCTTCGGACTTTGGGAGGCTAAGGTCCGTTTTAGGATCAGTGCGCGGCCGGGTCACACGGGAAGGATGGGCCTAGCAATTCACCATGTGTCACCTCGATCGTGAACTTGGAACCCTAATGTAGGCTTCTGCGTTAGGCTGTGAAAGAATCAAGAGCTGTAGGTCCTAGCGTCGAGACCTATTTAGTAGCGCGTTGCGAGAAGCTGTCGTGGACAGCACACTAGACTACACCATATGTTTCTAGTGTGCGTACTAGTCAGGTAATGACATTTTCCTCTCGTCGGTTGCTGCCCGATGCACTAAGGGAGAAA
Source organism: Xylaria sp. MSU_SB201401 (assembly GCA_002288965.1). Classification (NCBI taxonomy): domain Eukaryota; kingdom Fungi; phylum Ascomycota; class Sordariomycetes; order Xylariales; family Xylariaceae; genus Xylaria; species Xylaria sp. MSU_SB201401. The sequence goes on from NPFG01000346.1 coordinate 25,978, forward strand.
TGGGATTTCGGAAGGTGAACGAAGTGAAAAAGTCGTTAAGATGAGATGGGGCTTGTCCCCACTGGCCTTGATATTGACATTGCTTTCTGAGGCATTCTCAAGGCGTTCCGTCGGGAATTAAATGTCAGCGCATCAACCCGCCCATAGTCCTCTTGTAGAACAGGTCTAATCAAAAGCGTTTGTAACCAGTTTGTATGCACATACCGGTATGCGTATGTTCAACTATTGCGGTAGCTGAGGTGACAATGACGGCATAGAGGAGGCCAAAGAGAGAGAGCGAGCTCTCTCCACTTCAACACATTTTTTTTTCTTTGGTTCAGGGGTGCAGCAGCTACTCATTCGATCAACGTTCTGAGCCGCGGTCTAGGGACGGACTAGGTTAAGCGCCAGGAACAGCGATCTCATTGGCCCGCGGAGTCTCAGACCGATCCGAGGTGATGGGACTTGCAGACCAATAGACACCGGGAACACGCTCCCTTGATATGCACACCCCTGAAATAGATAGGAGTGTACAATCAACGAAAGAGGGGCAAGCATCTCGAACGACCTTGGGAATACTGTCAACACTGTGTTGACCGCTCTGAGACACCGATGGCTCAGTGGAGGAGCCGGTTACTGTCTTGAACTGAGGTAGTATTGGCTGTAGTGCTAGCTTGGTAAGCTGGATCTGCGATAGAGTTGTAGGTCTGTCTCTTCTGAGGCACTACAATCACAGCGCGTGTATCACCGCTGTGACTACGAGCTTGTGCCCCCTTGGGTCGGACAGAAATGATTTGATGATTTGATGATTACTAGATGGAAACAGCAGAGTCGGAAGAGAGAAAAGAAGAGCAGAGCGAAAAGGGGAAGTCTTCAAACGCACGATAAGTGGCTTCTTGGCTCGACCAACGGCTGATCTAACGCTCATGCTCTGTAGCCTATGACGTCGCGAGATCGCTCTTTCGCCGCCGCAAATACTACTGAGTACCTAGGTATTGCTATTGCGACAAACAAGAGCCACTGCCGTGTAACGGGCAACAAGGTGGGTAGGTATTGGAAGAATGTCTCGGGGGCAATTCCCAAGTTCGAGGTTTTGGCTCTCAGCTTTCAGCACGGAAAGGAGGGGAGCCGAATACCTAGTGCGGATATAGTTAGCAATCAAAGGTACAATCAGCGTCTCAATGTACGTATGTCGTACAGAGCTTATATATTGTCCGAGACGCCTCAAATGATTTCAAGTGTCACAACATTCTAGTAAGCATCCAATTTGCACCACAGGATTATACAGTACGCAAATCCGTCTCTGACCGTCTTCAGTATGAGGATAGTACGGTATTGATACTATAAGTACTGTATAGCGGCCCTCAGCTGCTGCACATGGTCGACAAGGACCGACGGAAGATCGTCTCGGGGGAGGGCTGGCCAACCATTGTCTTGGGAACCGTGTTTCCGTCGCCAGTCGGTATTGACAGCTGCCACGTTTATTGGAGTGGGACGGTCTCCTTGGATCTTCTGTTTAAGGTGCCTCTTTGGATGCGCCGAGAGCGAATTCTCTCTGGTTAACTAGCCATATGGGATAGTTCCCGTATGCTAGGCTCGGAAGAGCACTTCGCACCATGTAATAAAGCAGGCCCGTTCGAGAGAGATTATGTTTAAAATTCCTACCGTTGCTCATGTAACGAGTAGCTATTGTAGGTGTTGTATGGATACGGCGTTTCGGTCCTTTTGACCATCCTCCCTTTTGTTCATGTTTTACAATAGTGTGTGTGCCACGACATCACAGATACTGCTACTTGCTTAGTATACCAAGTATGGGAAAGTTGTAAAGATAGACGTAGTACCTAGATGGGCTGGCCTATGTACTCCAGCTAGATGGTGTCTCTACTAAACTAATGTGACTTCCTCTGACGTACAATATCAGAGCTTACTTATACTTATCTCATCGAATTAGACGCGCAATAGAGACGTATGTGCAACATGCGGGGAGGTTTAACTTATTTTGAGCTTGAGCTCTTCTTGCATCTGCCCCTATTATGTTGGGCACACGCCCATGCAGGGGATCTGTCTCGCCAAGTTGGCACAGTCACAGCTGGTGGTAAAACACTGTATTAAGTACAGCTCATAGTCGCTTAGTACCTGCCTTACCTTCACTTTTGCTGGCATACCCCACTCCGCTCAGGTACGCGTTGACCACTGCAGGCATGCCCCACATATTGAGGTACAGTAACAGCACTTAGGGCTGTAGGTACCTTAGGTACCTTAGGTAGCTGATCAAACGGTCACAGCAAGGTAAACTCGTACAGCTTATCTTGTAGTTGCGCACGTACAAACATGCAGACACAGAAACATCCGGTTCTCAAACAGACATCTGCCGTTTGAATACTTACTTCTAACACACTTCTATTGCTGAAAAGATAAATTCTTCGTCACGAGGAAAGCTGTCTGTCCTAAGTAGGCACTTTCACAGCAATACGACATGTGATGGGAATATTCACGGCCGCAGATACTGTAGCCATCATTTCAAAGGAATGTACACCATCTGAGACAGGGACCCCAGATCCATGGGGCGTCTTCATTTCCCCTGCTCGGGCGTTGTCCTCCTTAGCTCAAGCAAATCATAGTACCTGTAGGTACTGTAGTACTGCCTGTAGTGTAGCAGTGTACGCTACCTACAGTGGCTGCAGAAGATCGTGAGTACCTAGGTAGGTACATGTACAGTAAACTGGAAGTACACGCATGCAGGTACGTGGGTTTATAGTGACACTGGGTGCTTAACCTAGCAGGACAGCTGCGCTACTGCACGGCACAGGCTGCGCTGCACATTGCCCAGACTCGACTACCCGCTACGGAGTAGACGGGTACAGATTGGGTTAGGTACTTTGGGTAGGTACCTGGGTACATGGCCAACGCCCGTTCGTCAACTGCTCCTGCACTGTCCATACAGCAGGTACATACAGTACTACCACATCCCAATCCTTCTGCTTCCTGTCTCCTCTTGCTCTCCTCCTCTTCATGTCGACACCCGAGATTCTCCTCGCGGACCATTCTTTGCTTGCTGTCTGCTGGCCAACTCACGCTCTTTACCAACTTGATACAGCATACCCCGCGTCCATCTGACTTTAGTCCTTCGTTTCCAGCCTTTGTGCAAACACAACCCACGAACCCACTCGTAGTCTACGCCAACCATCCACTCATTTTCTTGGGCCTGAGCGACTTGGAGCGCGCAAACCGAGCGCCCCTGAACTTGGCACACCACGTATCATTTTTGAAGGAGAGGAGACGACGACCTCGGACAAACATCGAAGAAGCGAATACCGAATTCGATTTGTTAATCACATAACGCCAAACCGATTCGAAAGCCATTCGCCAAATACCATCAAGTTGAGACCTGGGCCCCAGCTGCTACGGCGTCGGAGTACCGCATATCCCATATCTGCAGCCAGCCTATTGTGCAGGAACCATTGATACCTTGTGCAATACGACCGGACCCAAAGCGAAGTCCAATCAGCACGGCTAGTTTACCATTGACAATACGAACCTCGAGTTCATCCTGTGTTCAATTACAATTTAATCTATAGTCGCATATGTACGTTTTTTCATCCAGATCACCCAGACAACAAGTTGAGAGCCCGCCTTTCAAATCCCCAAACTGTATGATCCCCGCACGCACATCGGATTGCTTGGTTCTGCTGGCCAGAGCCGGGCAACACTAGCCCGGTTCTTTGCCTGTGAAACACACCCGGCACACAATCTGCACCGCATTCCTGGCTCGAGTGACGCTACCCTTTGGCACGACCTTAATGCACCCAAACATAATGGGCGATCCCGTGTAGGCGGATCTGTTTGTATTGCGGTCGCTCCGTCTTAATTGGGTCTCGGCCGTTGCGTCTGAACTCGACGTGAAATCCCGGGTTGCCACGCCCGTCTCCCCCTGTCACGTCCCCCCTGCCCCCCCTTAAGCCCCCAGTTACTTCCACTTCCGCTTTCTTCAAGATTATACTAACGACAATCTCTTTTCTGATAGAATTTCAATTGAACCAGTGCTGACTATCTCGGATGGGCATTTGCCCTGAGCTGGCAATTCTGCTGTAAGATTTGTAGCGGCTAGGCACTCGTCATCAATCCTAGCTTTTTTTTTTTTTTTTTTCCTCAATCCGACTGCTTCGTCTCACAGCGTGTAATCACTCTCACCATCCGATTAATGGCGAGCTGTGCGTTCTGATTATAATTCGCCTCACAGCTCTTTCGGTTGGTACCTTAATCGTGTCTCGCCACAACTTCGAACTATTTTTAATCAAGAGAAACTGGTACAAGCACGATGAACCGCTTCAGGACTAAGAAAAAGGCTAGGGATGAGGACGCTGCTCCTCGCCCGTCGCAAGACTCGGAATCTTCGATGCCTTTTCGCAGCTTTAGAAAAGGGAAGAAGTCGCAGGAAAATGAGAAGAAGGAAATTGACTTGACGTCGGCATTACCTTCCAACGATGATTTTCGCACGAGTTTACTCATGACCGGATTGTCAGCACGATTTTCCATGTTACGAGAACAAGATGACCCGAACACAAAAATCGGTAAAGCAAGCGATGATAGCGTGTTATTTCCTAAACGACAGTCGAGGATGGATCTAGCTTCGTTCCGCGGGCTTGGAGATATTGCCGAGGTCGAATCACTCAAGGCTGTCCCACCTTTTGCTCGGAAGGATTCTTACAACTCTGACGACGCGGACTCACTCAATACGGGGAGTATAATGAGTCGCGCCAAACCTACCGAGGGTAACAACCTGTTTGGTGGACGTCAAAAGATATATAAGATCCCCGCTGGAGCCAATTCATCCAGAGCTGTTGATGGTGGTATGGTTGGTCGCGCGCTGTACGATGATGATGTTGCACAGTCAGCATTCCAAAAATGGAGACGAGCCGAAAAGCAGCGGGAGCTGTCGCAAGAGGAACAAAATGATTCAGACACACAGGATGATCAAAGGAATTCTTCGTCCGATCTCGATCACCCTCGATCCGAATCCCCGGCATTTAGTAGTTACAGTCGGAAACGGGAAACCTCATCCACATTATCATCTACACCGTCTGTTGCCAGACACTCGTCCGCTGCTACTTCTATTACATCTTCCCAGCCCACACCCTCGTTAAAAGATTCGCAACCGTCGAGCGGCTATAGCTCAGGCCCCGAGCGAAGTGTGATGCGGACAAGGCGTCTCTATGAGACTGGCTTTTTCCACCAAGATGGTCAAGAGTCAGGACCTGGCGGTTTATCCCGCGTGGATACTACGGGCCGGCAACGGCCATTTGGCACACGGACACCGGAGTTAGGTCGCCAGTCACCCTCTCTGGGGTTCACAAATAGGCTGAGCACCGAACGAAAGCCTTTGACCAAGGCTAGTGCCCCGAACCTTCGATCGATAAGCCCGCCTGCGAGTGCGTCACCAACTGGTCCTCCGAATCTGGGTATTCGAGTGCCTAGTACAGACAGCAAATCGAGTTTTGGTGTTGTGCCGCCTTTAAGCCCTCCTATTAGCGAAACAGACGAGAACACCCTGATGTCTATTAATCCAAATGACCGAGGCAAAGCCACAGCTCTTGGCGTATTCCAAAAACCTGCGCAACCTTATGACGAGTCGAGATTTGCGCAAAGGCAGTTACAGCTCCAACGAGGACGGGAGACTCCAACACAACGACATCGAGATGGGCCCAACCCACCTGCGCCCGAAGAGAAACCCAGATCCCCTTCCCCGGTTCGCCAAGAGATGCTTGATTCTCCAACAGCTCCTGTATTTCCAATGACACAGTCACCCAAGAAAGATGAACCCCAAACCACATCATTCTTGGTCGACTCCGATGGAAGTGACACCTCATCAGTGGTGTCCCCCAAACCCATACCATCTCCACAAATTCACGTCCGGAAACCCTCTGATAGAGAACATCCGGCCTTTCGAGATGCTACGTTACCCACGCCTACACCGTCTTCCATTAGTATGAAATCACAAGATGAGATGTCTCCTAGCACAGCACTCTCATCTGCTCTCACTGCTGGGTCCAAAGCCGCTTCCCCCGTTGACTCTCCAACACTTGGTCCCGTACCAACCGAATCTGGCCTGAGTGGTATGGTGCGACAACATCTTCGAGCTGACAGCAATGCCTCGTCAATCTATGGACTTATACCTCCTACCGCCGGCACAGACTCACGGTTCCCCGCCGATACAAGCAATTCGCAAGATTATGTCACAAGCTCTAACCCTTGGCAGGACCTAGACGTTACCGAGCACCTTGGAGATAATGAGTCGATTGTCTCAGATGCTAGTAGACATATTCAGCCCCAAATAGAACCATCCTCGAACGAACAAAATACTGATGAGTTTGCAAGCCGTCTCGCTGATGGCGCTCGACGAATTCGTGAAAAGCTCACCTCATATGTTGAGACTGATAGCCGTTCCTCATCCCCGCATAGGTTTGGAGAGCAGAATGACACAGCTGATTTGGCACCACTTCCACGGCCCAGTGGGCTCGGGGCCATTTTACGTCCCAGGAGTAGCAGGGGTTCTCTAGTTGATCGTGGCCGGGATCCAACCTCAACTAGAGCATTCAAGATGATGGGTATCAGTCCCGGGGGCTCTAGAACAGCCAGCCCAGGGAGTGAGTCGCAGAAGGGGCAGAGTGATCCTTTGACACTAGCACAAGAGAAAGACGAAAAGGAAACCGCCCTTACTGGTGATAGCCAACCAGCGGGGCTTCGGCAGTTTCGGCAAGCGAGACGGGACTTGCAACGGCTCAAAGAACTTGAATTACAATCAAGGCATCACCCAGCACCTCAGGGACCCCCACCGGATATCCCTTCTCCACAGCAAAAAGGTGCAAGGAATCCTTCGGATACGAGGACGAGAGCACCAACCCGGGATCAACAGCCGCCCCCGGTTTATTATCAGCAGCGTATGCCGAGCGATGAGCTGTGGAATAGTGATTCACCCGACAGAGCCTACTCTCGAAATGATCGTCAACGCAGCGAGTCTGAGTCCAGTTACGAAGCATATCCTAACAGAAGAGTGACACGGTCTGGAGACAGATTTGCTGGACCAACCGCGCAGCCAACAATGCGCGCAACTGGGCTACCAGGGACTGATATCAAGCGTTCACCAATCATGCCTCCGCAGCCTCATCCCAATGTTTCATTAAGGATGAATACGTCTAACCAGAATGCGAACGGGAAATTGTATGTACCGCGCTCCTATGAGCCCGGTCAACCTTCCCCTATCTCACCAGGAGCACCACCTTTGTTCAGCTCAGCTCCAACATCTCCTCTTCCTCTGTCTCCAAGGCCTCAGGTTGCCCAAAATTCCAGTTACGACGGAGCCATTGGACACGTTCCTCATTCTCAGGAAGCAATGAATAGCCGACCGCATATGACCACTCGTGACGCGCCACCTCTTCCTCCTATCAATCCTAGACGGCGTAAGGACAGTACAAAAACACGTCCCTTTGAGGAATCGTTTGCTCGTCAAGATCGACAGAGCTTGGAGCACGGCGGTAGGATCATATCTCCGACTCGTCTTACTGAGGCCATGAGCGGCGTAGATCGTCGAGGTGCCTTCGCAAACGGTAACGGAGACGGCCCTGGTGGAAGTTCGAATGTGATCTTCAACAAGCCGCGTGGTAATAGCTCACCCAGTAACGCTGGCCTACCCTCGTCAAGGATGACTATGACGCAGCCGAGGAACATGCCAAATAACACTCGATTACCGGGTGGTATGATTTGATATGTGACTGGACATCTCAATCTCTGAATTGTCAGAGCAACTTCTTGACCGATGTTACAGAATAATCTGCACAGTTCGCCTACTCGAGGAATCGATCCTTACGAGGATAAGCCTGCTGTACCACCAGTATTGGACGCGCCAATATTTATTTCTTTTATTTTATGTAATTTTCTTTTCAATTCATAATTAGGACAGCTTTGGAGTTGATTCCGGCGGCAACATATTTTCTGGCTGGGTTGGCCGAAACGTGAATAGCACAAACGGAGCTCGGGGTGTTTATTTAATTTTGGGGGGAACCATGGGCTGGGAACAACATATGCAATATTCAGTGTCCTGTAAAGACGGGCGAGGTTATTGGCTGCCTCTGGTAGCGGCCAAAATGTTGGTGCCTTAAGCATATTGAAACAACTAACGAAACACATCGTGTACGAAAATGTACCTCCTATCTGTTCCACAGCTGCAAATAAAAGAAATTTGTGATCAACCCCACAGGTATCGATACAGGTGCTGTTTGCGTATCATACTGTAGTTGTCTTCTGTCCATCCCATCGTTAGTCCATACAACAATTTGATGTTATCCGCTGACCATTATCTCTCTCCTACTCTGAGTGCTTACATTATTTATCTAGGTGAGTTGGTAGAGCCCAGCCCTAGAAATACCATCACCCCCTCTCGATATCCCGCACCATGACGATATTATTCTCACCCTCACCTTCACCCTCTCCTCCACCCTCAACAACCCGAAACCCAACCTTTTCATAAAAAGCCACGACCTTACTGTTCTCACCAGCTATACCTATATGCTCGCCCTCACCGTAATCCTGCCCGCTGGCCTGCACGCTGGCCACGAAGCGCTCGATGAGCTGCCGTCCCCAGCCTCGGCCTTGGTACGCTGGGAGTAAGTCGATGTGCATCGTCGCACGGTACCGGGATGTTGTCGACGTGTTGGAGGATAGGAGCATCCAGTCTGCGCGGTAGGCATTTTGGGCTAGGGCTTTGGGGTTGATTATTGCTCTGGGGGTTGTGCTGTTGGTGTTGGTGTTGGTGTTGGTGTTGGTGTTGAGGGAGGGTCCATGGTTCCCGGGTTGAGAAGTCGGGGGCTTCGATGTCCCGGGACAGGATGGATGATATGTAGCGTGGGTATTCTGTCACGAAGGCGTGTATGTCTGGACAGCCGACTGCGATTGCGATGCCGGGTGGTTAGCAGGATTGAGCATGGGTAAGTATGAGTGTTGATATCAGCTTTTTCTTTTTTGTTTCCTTCCTTCCCTATGCTATCCGGGTCCGCGTCGGTGCGAGTCTATGAGGTTTGGAGACGAGTAGAAGAAGAAGGTTCAAGAACAGCAAGCTATAGAGCTGTCGGTGGGTTCCTTCTGCCCTTTTACATGTGCCTCCCGCCAGGGTAGCCGTGCTTGAAAGAAAGATGAACAGTGAAACTTGACGTACTGCAATATCCCACGGCCTTGCCCGTCCCATCGTCGAGCACGAAGCATGTCGACGGGCTGAGGAACGTGTATGGGTGCGTCCAGAGGTACGGAGAGAATTTGGCGGCTGTGGGGGAGGCGGCGAGGGTTGGCGGGAGGGTCACGATGCACTATGTTGGGCGTTAATCTCTTGCGAATTTGTGTGAGGGCCTGTCTGCTTGCGTCCATTGAAATGAAATAGAACCGAAGAGGTTATGTGAAAACGCTTTGTGCGTATTGCTCAAGAGGGGAGGGGGAGGGGGTTAGATGAGCTCAACGTACAATCTGCGCGCAGGCCTCGAAGTCAGAGTCCTTGTAATGTCGGATGAACGCCATCGTCATCTGTGATCATCCAAGGTATGTCGTACACATGTATATTTTGTGTTTCTCGTCAGGGTAGCCCCTCGATCGTAACATGAAGTTAAGATAATTAGTGAGCTAGATACTTTCCTTGTTTTACCCACCCTCCATGATCATCTCGAGATATAGGTACACGAGCTCTTGTGAGACACAAACCTCCACTTTCCTCTTTTGGCTAATTGACAGCTGTTACTCTACCTGGCTGAATAGGTTTTTTTTTTAAAAAATTCCTCAGTTCTTCTAGGTGATGAGGGGTCTCCCAATGAGCTTAATTCCTAGGCTTCAAGGCATGATAAGATGGACGAGAAGGAATCAGTATAAATGGATCTTGGATGCCGATTGAGATCCTATAGCTTATAATATGCTGAGTTCGGAGCATGAGCTTATTGGTTTGAATTACGGCCTAACGCTTCAATTACTGTCGCAGCGTAAAGCTGACTCCCACTCAACTTGGCGATGTGCATAGGTGATGCATTGCCACTTGGAGTAATACTCGGTAACTCAGCCACATGTAGACCGTTTTGAGGCCTCAAAAATTTCAGTTTACGCCTGACGTTGAAACGTCGCTCGATGTACCGGCATAGATTTGGCGTTGCGCGAGTGAGTCATCAACGACTATTCTGTGATAACAGGCAATCATAAGGAAACCTTAGCGACATGTTACCTAGTAATGATTCCATTTTACCATGCAAGCCTACGCTCTGCAGCCACTGCCGCAGCCTCAATTCGACAGCGGCGAGCTTCTTCATTGACGGACATGAGACCCCGGATCCGCATAGTGTTCTTGATCCCACTAAAAAGAGCGTTCGGGCTTGGAAGGATGTGGAAGAGGCGAAAGATTGGCCTCTCTGCCAGATAATCAAATCCGTCGTGGAACACACTTGCGCTAGTTGGTTTTCCCCTAATGGGCCTCATTCCTGGTTGACAAGGTTGTACGGGTCACACAGCGCACGATACATGCGTTATGATGTCCGCTATCTTGAGGTAGTTGCGAAGTTTGACTGGTATACGTCGCATGGAATCGAGATTTTCCCTGTCGAACCCGAGGAACACCCTGGTTGTTTCCCCGGTTGACCCGGAAGGAATCGATATCGGTCGTGTTAGATCATGGCTCAAGCAGTGCCAGAATCAACACGTATTCCACCATTACGAGTCCTCTCAATTTCGAAGAATCCGTGATTATGTTGCACTCACGGGGCCGCTCAAGGGCGATTGGCGTAGCCGCATAGAAAATGCAACTACCTCCGAGTACAGTATCGAGCTAGCACTATCTGGAAGTAGAGTGTATGGCGACGGGGCTCGACATGAGCGAAAGATCCTGTATGAGCAGAATATCCGCCGGATTTATGCCAATATGGTGCGCTAGCGCTAGGTGGCCGAGAACCACGCCCCCGGCATAGGAAGCCTCCTGAAAGCGGGGTTCCGGGAAGAGTTGGAAGGCCGGGTGCTCCAGGTGGATCTAGGGAGAAGGTTCCCCGGCCACTGCGAGGAAACGACGAGGCCGGTAATTGACAGGCTTACGAGTGCGGGAGCTGGGATGCGAGCAAAAGACGGACAAGGATTCATCAAGTTGATGTTGATTGAGAATATTGCATGTGATGAGCACGGTTATTCGGATGGTATCATCAAGGAAAGGATTGGCATGAGAGAAATCCGCGACGATGCTCTGGGATTGATTCAGGGGCTCGAGTTCCGAGATGTTTTATTAAAGTGATGATTTTTCTTGCGGATGTGACGGCGACGGCAAATGGCTAGTTGCCCAAATAATTGATGTGTTTTCAACTTATACTAGAAGCTACAAGAAACATAACGCCACATTTCCATCAGTGCAAACTGAAACTCAAACAGAGAGCACCCAACAGCCGAATTCCGTGCCCTGAACCAGACCCCCCAACTCGAGTGATCGAATTAAGGTATAAAGACTACTCTTGCCTTTCCTTCCAACGATTTATCCTGCCACAATCCTTCGATATCCTTCAGAGGTACGCTGTGAGCTTCCAGCAAGGTCAATTTCGTCACCGCCGGCACAAGTTTCTTGATTTCCTGCAGCATAGCCTGTGGAGGGACAGCACCAGGGCCAGACCCCCTGATTGTTATATCGCGGGACCTGAGGAGTCCAGGAGGGATGGCGACCTCCTTTCGCGAAAGGACGCCAATGCTGATGTATTGCAATGGTCTTTGGATCTTGACGGTTGACAGTAAGTGTAACGCGAGATCTCCGTAGACATAGTCCAGAACGACATCGCAGGTTACCTTGGAGAAGTCTGTGTCTGTGATGGGATCCTTCTGCACGATGAATTCGTCAAGACCATCCATCTTGGCGAGAGCGGCCTCATCTCGCGCGACGCCGATGACTTTGCCTGCACCGAGAATCTTGGCAACGTGAACTGCCATTCGACCGCTCGCGCTCGTAGCTCCGAGGATTAGCACGGTGTACTTCTCTGGCAGATTTGATGTGCGCTGGGTCAAAGCTAGCCAACTGCTCATGGCCGGGTTGACACTGCCGGCGAATTTCACAGGATTGATGGTGTCAGGGAGAGGGTGGACGACATTCTTGGGGACAGTGAGGAGCTCTGCGAAGGTCCCGAAGTCGGGTTTCATCCAGACGCAGTAGTAGAGCTTGCCGGTGGCGACGTCTCGTCCGACGCAGTCTATGCCAACAGTGTGTGGTAGTCCCCCTGACGAGGCGTGCTTTCCGGAGGCCCGGGTGCGGACGACTTGGTGGAGGCCGGCTGCCAAGACGCGGAGTTGGATTTCGTTGTCGGAGGGCGCCGGCGGATCGTCGACGGTTATATATCGGGGCCCTTCAGACCAGTCACGAACTTGAACAATATGCATTTTGAGAGATTGGGTCTGCTCGTGTCGTGTTATAACAGAGATTCTAATGTTTCTAGGATAATAGAAGACGGCGGTGCCGAGATGGATGTTTGCTTGAGGGTCCGTCAATTAGGGATCGAACCTAAGCGAAGAGTTGCGCCTATATATATGTCGAAATTACAATACGCCGCGCGCTTCCTGACACACCATTATACAGGGCGGTTATTAGTTGGATAGTACTGTTTTTACACGCAGGCCTTCGGTCATCGCTCCTGAGGCAGCGCTTCGACACCGCGAATTTAACACCGAGACGCCATGACGTAGAGCGGTGGACAAGGGGATTACGAAAACTGATCTGACTATCCTTGTCTAAGACAAGGATCGTAGGCCTAGACTACTCCACTCGTACCGGTGCCACGTTGGCTGCCCTTTTAAGCTGTATCAGCATCGCGGTAGAGGATGTGATTGGGTGAATAGACCGTGATGGCCCCGAGCTGATCTAGTGTGTCCTTCTGCCTGGAACCTGTCTCTCGATATACCTATGTGCATTGCATGTATGATTACTGAGGGATATTCCTATACTTCTAATAATAGCGTCACATAACGCAAGCTGAGCGAGACCGAGACCGAAGGAGCGACCGTACCGCGTCTGAATCCTCCTCAACCTTTCCGAGTTGAATGAGGCATGTCCACCAGAACGAAAAGTTCCAATTTCAGCGCTGTTCTTTTCCTCGCATCAAGCTAGGTTCGCTCAACTTGAAAAGGTATGGCACCCAAGATCACCACACCCAACCTCACTAATTCCAGGGGCTATATTTCTCGGTATGTCCTGCATCTTCAGGCTAATGTTCTTTATATCATGACGAATCATTGTGGTGCCTACAAAAATGGTAAACGATATGGTCAAGGCCACAAATTCTTCCCACACTTTCTCAAACAGTATACGGCTGTTCTTCGCCTGATTTTCTAGAGTATAGGTATGATATCTTGCGAGTGCTTTGATTATTCAAAGCGAGAATACGCCGAGGCTAGAAATAGTACGTAGGGCCAGGGTGCCCTAGCTACATAGGTATTTTCCCCCTTCCGTAGCCGAAGACTAAGAACTCAGTGCATCGGACTTAAGTTTAGTATAGATGTACGAGTCTCATATAACTTGAAAACTATGTGACGAATAACATTCATATTTGAGTTCACATTAGAACTTATAGCACATACACAATTATTGAAACCTAATATTTAATACAAGAGCTAGATTGACATATGATAAAGGGGATAAAAAATTGAAAAAGTCTATAAAGAAAGGGGGAGGGGAAATAAAAAGTAAAGTAAAACGCAAAATAGCCAACACCGGCGCCACACGAGTAATTCCTGGTCGTTAGCCACCCGCTGCTCCGTTTTGGCCTGGGCGCTCCAGCGTCATCCCATAGGACCGTCTTAGAGAAGACGAAGTAGTCGACTAAAAACTTCAACTCCGAATATTATAGTAATATTTGGCATACACTCCACTTGGCCGCCTCCTACCCCTTTCCCTATTACTAGCCCTAGTATAGCAGAATGGAATCCATTTTATATAAATGGTGCCTCGCATTTTCATCGTGAAAAAGAATCAGACTTTCTATATTTAGAATACATTTAACTTTGACTATTTGAATAGAAACATCCTGTTATGCAATTGTCCAAATTTCCGGTGGTACTTGCATTAACCTTTTCGAGATCTCTTCTTCAAACATCCTTCCTGGTAACCAAAATGCTGGCCCTGTTCTTTGCCAGGTTTGGCACGCCGTTTTCCTTCCAGGCACAATGAAGTTTCCGTGCACTTTCAATACGCGGCCTGCCTCTCCCCCATTTATGACACCATCCTGATATACCCCGAGAAAATGCAGGCCGTTGACTCTACATGGGCCCCAGTGTTCCTGGCTATGTTCTGCTTCTTTATCGTGCCGTATGCACCCTTCAACACAGGCTTCACCGTAGGTGTGTACTGGTACTATTTCCTCGTATCCAATGATTGAACCGCACTTCCCGTTCTCGCGGATTCGGAGCGTCATCGGAGTGCTGCCCCTTCTTGTCTGCGGTCTTGGTAGGTCTTTTATACTCCTGGGCATCCAGGAGTAGCCTGGGGTGTTGTTGACTGAGGTGGCCCGCAGAGTGTCTATAGATAGTAAGCCTTCTTTTGCCAGGTGCAATATCAACTCCTCTTCTGTCATGCTATAATCAACTTTGACTTTTTCCGTGTCACACGCTAGCCCAAGCACTCCGTAAACTCGGTCCAGCACCAGGGAGCATTCCCTGTTGCTTAGCACTGGTATTATGTCTCGTAGGGGCCGATGGTACAGCCCAGGACCTATGCCATCTATATTCAATGTTTCTCTCGTTGCCGATACCCTTTCGAACTCTCCCGCCCAGAGTAGAGAGGCGATATTCCCTAGAAACGACAAGCAATCCGGCTCCCAAAGACTTGCCTTGAAATATCGCACACCTGCTCTCCATGCCAAGATCATAGCCTCAAGCTTGCTTAGTTGGATGTGTCCATTACTGCACACCGCCACTGTATTTACGTTGGCCGTTCCCTCCTGGTACGTCCAGACTCGCGTCCTCCACTGTTGCTTGTCCCACTGGTCACTGAGCTTTTGCATTCCCAGCTCTGAACTCTGCAGATCTAGGAAGCAACTGTTCTTCAACCCGATGAGAAGATCAGGGAGTACCATATTTGGCAGCATGACGAATACCACGACCGCATTTGCGTAGTAGCTCCTCATGTTTTTTATTTCTTCATGCTTCTCTGTCAGATCCTGTTGATTTATGCACTGCTGATCTATCCACACCCCATCTAACTTTTGTTGGAGACGTACCGTGTGCTTAGCACACATATTCCGAGTCCAAGCCATGAATAGAAAATCCTTTAGCCCTTGATCTTCGAGCAGTTGATGTACTTTCTCGAGCTCACACTCCTGCCATACGTAGGACACAGCTCCGTAGTTGTTGTACTCTTCAATTGTCTCGCCCCTGCTGGCTGACATGACAACTCTTTTCGGCTCTAATCTCCCCTTTGGTGCACATTCACAAAATTCTCCAGGTTCTTCAGATAATTCTGGATGCAGGCATCTGAGATGCGCTTTGACGCCCATGTCGTGCTCGGTGAATATTAGCAAGCTGACCATTAGCCCCCTCTTGCCAAGGAGCTCCTCTAAGGCCCTAGCTTGTAAAGATTCCAGTAAATCACCTAATCTCTCAGTACACATCCCTAAATTCGGCGTCAGAATTAAGTTTCTGCCCCTCGATTTTCTGAGTAGCACCACCACCTTTGCGTTCTCTTCTTAGGCCAGAAGATACCCCATTCGAAGCGCGAGATTATTAGCAAGTGTAGAGTAAAATACACTCTAACCTCTGACTATAAATATCAATGGTATCCCCCAGGTCTTTAGACCGTTTAGTTTACCTTCTAATCATCTTAAATATAATATACAATGCTTATCATATATATATATCCCTACCTCTTTTAACAGGTTATAAGCCTAGAAAAGCTTACCTGTGTCGTTTTTAATTTAAACGATTACTAAGTTTATCTCTTTAACTCTCCCTAAAGCTATTTTTCCGAAATTTGATTCCCTTTATAAAAATCTATTAAATCTATTATTAGACAATATATATAACAATTTCTTAAAGCTAAGACAGTATTTCTAAAAATTAAAATAATTAATAAAAAATATAATATTATATATAATAAATCTTTAACTATCTCCTAATTAATAAA
>NPFG01000347.1:0-42087 GCA_002288965.1 Xylaria sp. MSU_SB201401
ATTTCTTTATATATTATATAAGTTATTTATATTAAACTAAGCCTAATACAGCTTAGTAGCTATTTTTAGCTATTTTATTTAATTAGTAATTAGGGTTTTAAAAAGGTGGGGTATTTTCGGAGAATTTAAGTGGTCGTGAGGGGGGGTGGTCGTGATCCGGTGGTTTTGCTTATCGCGTATATCACAGTATATATAGCCCTTAAGTGAAATAATATCTTTACCGGACGTGTTTCGCTTGAGCTCTACCTCCGGTCCAGCTGTATGCATCCCAGATGAACTAAATGTAGGCTGCAATGTTATGTGGTCATTGGCCGGGATTTGGAATGCCTCGGTAATCGGCTGGTACCAATCTGGGACCCACGATGGTAGATCGCCAAAGTCCGACTTATGACGCGGTTGGATGTAGGAGAGAAGAGAGAGGTGCCCTTGTTGGAGCATAACCGCCGTGACATGAGTGTAGACCTCCTGGCATGACTTTATGTAATCCGGAGTGACGCCTCTCCGTTCCAAATCCTCTCGGTCTGTCGCTAGGCCCAACAAAGCGAATATCTTGTCACGAGGATCGCTGCATTGCAGGTGGTGAGGACCATGTTTCTTGAGGTTGGGGCTGCCTATGCAGGTCAGCCTCAGCAGGGCAATCAAGGGAAACACAGGCGTCCGCGTGATCGTGGGCGCGTTGACCAATGTCGAGGCTTGAGAGAAGAAATCTCCGTAAATCAGTTGAAAGTGGTAGGGCGTCAGCCACCCCCCATCATCGGCTTTATACCTGCCGCGCACGGCTTCATTGAAGCAGTGCAGCGCGTTCATGGCGGCGCGAAACCTTGTCAGATCGATTCGCTCGGTCCCGTAGATGAAAGTCGCCCTCTTAGAAACAGCGATCTCTTGGAGCACCCAGATTCTCCCGAACCACGGCCGCCGGAGAGCGCTTCTCATGTCCCGAAGCGGAAACGGCGTCCCATTGCAACTCCACCCGTTAATTTTGTGAAAGAGGTCGATCAGCCGCATCAATCTCTCCAACCGCCCTAGCCGTAGCATTTGTCCCATTAGTGCAAGTGTTTCAAGCTGCGGCACACCGCTATGTGTTCTAGAGAACAGATGACAATCAAAAGCGGCGGCGAATAGCATCGTTTTTAATTTTGTCGCGATTAAGCCGAGCGAAGAGTCGCCTAAGCGCGACGCATAAAGCTTAGCCAAGTACTCCCAGACGATGTTGTCCCCGATGTTCAGAACGTGTTGGAACCCGCACGAGTCGGCCTCTTCTCCTATCTTATTAAGGTATCGGACCACATTCTGGCTTTCCGGGTCGCCGGGGCCCATCCAAGCGAGGACACGATCGGCCTGCGCGTATATATCGCACATCATGCACACCTGCCAGGCCTTTTCCGCCTCGTCTTCCTGGTTGATGCATATATAATCGACCCAGAGGAGAAAAGGGGACAGCGAGGGTCGTAATGCGAATAAGGCTTCGTAGAGATTCTTCGGAATGCGGAGTTTGAGGTTGTTCACGATGATCACCCGATTCCTCTCGGCGCGCCCCCAAGCATACGACAGCGCCAGATATCGAGGAGCGTGCTCCAGGCTCATCTGTAGGGTCTGGCAGCATGGAAGCCGTGCGTATTGTGACCCGGGGCACGGAAGGATCTTCAATAGCCTGATTTCTCTTCTTTCCCTATCCAATTCGGCATAATCGATTCCTTCAGAGAGTTTGCCTGGCATCTCGACAGAAACGTTATATTAAGGACTTTATAATCGGACTAAATAGTGACTTAATAATACTTAAACGATGCCATATTGTGCTTCCTATATAAGGAGCCCTTCAGGTAGACATAAGACACAGGCCCTCGGCATGGCCATGCCTCATTTTTTGAATTTTCAGATGAGAGGGAGTAGTATTTGCATTGCGAGGCCGCCAATCCATAGGTGCAGAGCAGAGGGCGCCAAAGATTTGTAGACCAATGCTGCCTAATCATCTGGGATATTATGTGTAGAAGAGTGTTACATTATATGTGGCAGCCTTAATAACCATAGGCCAACTTTACTGCGTTTAATGGTCAGTTCCATCGATATTCCAGTTTGACTAACATAAGATTTCCGAAAAGAGTTTAGTCTCTTACTTATATAAAACGCGTCTCAAGTCTTGACCACGTTACCACCTTCTTACAACATTAGTGTTAAAATATTTTTCACTTTATATCAATTTCTCTATATGACTTACAAAAGCGCACACTTGCGGCTATGCGGCAAAAAAATGCTTAGGGACAGTGTTCGCGATAGATCTCAGAAGTGGGATATGCCTCCACCAGAGACCAACAGACCTGTCAACCATACCCCGCCATATCAGCTTGCTTCTCCAACTTGGGTCAAACAACTGTCAGAACAGGTACCAATGAGAGATCAAAGCCGAATAAATCGGCAGCTTCCTGTCTGCATCGAAGAATGATGTGTCACGCGTTGTAAATTAACTGTAGTCGTTTGTAAGCACCTTTCAGCTCTCTTCAGGTTGTTTTGCTGATTCCCCTATTTCTTCTAACTTTTTAAAAGCAGCTGCGCCTTTTTGTTTTTCGGTTCATGACCAAGGTCTTTCGAATCATTGCCCGCAAAAGACTTAACATCTAGAAAGCAGCCTCAAACCCGGAGCTTAACGATCTGTACGCGACTCTGTCTATTGGACAGCATTATTGTCTGCCTTTCATCATGGCAGCGTATAGTTCCTCGGAAAATATTCCGGATGAAACATGGAGATACATCATCAACCACGTCATCCTCCCACCTCAGGTTCCTCCGCATGACGACTTTAACCCTCGCCATGAGCTGGACCTTCTGCGGACAGTTATTAAAAGTCTGACCGCGTTTGCAAACGTTGTGAGCGATGAGCCTGCCGCGACAATTACTCAATTCGTAACGCAATCTATGGAGACTATGATGGGATTGCACGTCTTCACATCAGGCAGCTCCTAGCTGTAGTCTTGAGGAGTCCTGCCCGGTTAAAGAGACCACTCTACCATGAGCTCACGTCTTGACCGGCTTTGACCTCATTTTAGTACGGAATCAGTTTCGTCCTATGATCTTTCTAGTTTATTAATACATGATACAGACATCTGCCTCCCCCTTTATGTTCAACCTCAGAATGCCGGCATCATTATGCAATGGGCTGAGAATTCCGCCTAGTTCGAGATGTTTGAGCTTTCACCCGTCAATTCTGCAATCATGAGCACTAAGGGCTGTCTCCGTCGGACTTTTCTAGGTCATGCCGTCGCAGTTCAAGGCAAGACACTTTGTGGCCAGCTAGTACAGACTGTTGCAAAGACTTTGGCCAAGATGAGCTACCAAGTCGCTCATGGTACGATGAGAAAGGCCACGAAGAAGGGA
This sequence comes from Xylaria sp. MSU_SB201401, assembly GCA_002288965.1. Taxonomy (NCBI): domain Eukaryota; kingdom Fungi; phylum Ascomycota; class Sordariomycetes; order Xylariales; family Xylariaceae; genus Xylaria; species Xylaria sp. MSU_SB201401. The sequence goes on from NPFG01000347.1 coordinate 3,370, forward strand.
CAACAACACGACGAAGACCGTGACAGCGTTCATCCAAAGATGGTTACTGAGAACCTATCTGCTTTCTTGACATCGATCGGGAAGCCAGTTGAAGCGCAGGGGATCCGCAAGAATACGAGAGAGCTAGTGCAATGGCGTAACACCCGTTCTCCGTGGCGAAGATCATCCATGTGGCTATTGATCCGAGTCACCTTGCAATTACTGTTCTCGCGCCACGAGCTAAGCTTCCGGCAAGAGCCGCGCATTGACGTCTACAAGAACTTCACACTCTTCTATATCGGAGAAATCCTAACTACAGCGCAAAGTCACGGTATCTCTAGCGATCTGATATCCTGTATCAGTGCCAAAATCTCCCGACGCTGTCTCAAATTGGCAGATAATGCCAATATTGATTTCGCTGCCCATACTTGGACGTCAGTCCAGGGAGTAGATCTTTTCCTGCAAGAGCGTTGGTCAAGCATCCAGAAAGACAATCTTCGAGCACATGACTTCAAGAGTCTCGAAATATGGCTGCTACGGCTTATGGGAGATACCATGTTACTGCTACAGGCTCTTGGCCGCTTCATCCAAGCTGATTCAACTGGAGAACTGGGTAGCACCGGAATTAAATGCATGGCTAGATGCACGGCCCCCCGCTGAAAGCCTTGAAACGTGCAGAGAACTCAAAGTGCTCATGGAGCAGTATCATGGTACAGCAAAGCTGCTGTACAAGCACAACCCCGAGGCCATGTCCGTCATGTTTCTCACCCTATTGGAGCTTTGGGTAGCTATCGATAAGACCATTGTCATGAGTTTCAGCATTCTGAATGACTATGCAGTTAATATGATCCCGATATCCCTTGCCCAAAGCTTTCTTTTGCCCCTTAAATCGCAGCTGCAAAGACTTTACGCTGTCGAGAGATATGTTGAAGACCGACGCCGGAGATCGAGCTTTCCTTCGACGGCCATCTTTCAGTCTTTTGGAGGCCTAAACTCTCTGCCCGTTCAGTACTTCAATCAGTCAACTAGCCTACAGAATACATGGACCGATATTGTGGTGAAGCAAACTATACGCGAGAACAGAAGCGAGTAGAACTGGCACAGAAGCAAGAAGAGTATGCGAGGCTGATGCGCAAATATAATCGGTATGAATGCCACTTCTTCGAGCAAACCAATTGCTATACGGGAACGACTGATTGGAAACACGAAGAATGGAACTGTGAGAGATACTCATATCGAAGGCAAGCGGAGGCAATTGACATTGAAGTCTATGAATGGCCGCTCCCTGACGACGACGAAGGCGCCAAGAACGTAGTTTTCGAGTTGCGATTGCCTCCAATCTTCGGTCATTGGCGAGAGTACATAGTATTTCTCTTGATGGAAGTCATTGGCCTAAAGCATGATGAACAAGAGCACCCGAGGGCTAGACACTAACCGTAGGCTATTCCAGGACTTAGTGCTTATACCACTATCCCCGAGGATACTCCTAGAGTAATACTACTTTCGGAAGACAAGCCACACACTGCTACTCATAGAAGCTGCAGGGACATACTGGCTGTCTGCGAATCTGATATTTGCCTGGCCAACGGACTCAGTTTGAAATAATTTGATCAAAAGGCTGATTACTTCCTCTATTCTCTCAGGACAACAACTGAAGTCCAAGAAAGTTGCCGGTACCGGCTGCGACCGACTTCTGCTCCGTTGCAACTGTTTTTGGATCGAGCAGCAGAAACCCCAGACGGACCGCCGCCAAACTCCGTCATAGCGACACAGTCAGAGTACCCTCAAAGCCTCAGCCTCGAGGAGCATAAGGCTCTCGCCTCATTACCACTTGGGTTCCGTATTGAGTGGCAGAATATACTTGTTCAGCTTGCGTCCCCAGTCGTCGACTTCTCTCAGGATGGCACTCTTCGCTTTGTCCTGCAGTGTTCACTGCAGGCTGGTCCATCCGATGGCAAAGGCGTTCTTCAAGATTCGCACATCATCTTGAGCGATAGGCGATTCGCTACTCGCCTGTTGGACGAGCTTTCACGTCTCATCGGCAGGATTCAGGGGGAATTGGCAGTCTGCTAACACTTTTTGTGTTGCAATTTCCCTTCTGAATTGCGTTGCGTCACTCGCAGCCAATGATGCTATTCGATATCGATGTCTTGAGATCTTGGCCTTTGCCCGCGCCACGGGTGATAGATGGGTCGACACTCTGAGGCAAAAGGCGCGCGATGTCGTTGACGGGAAGTCTCGAAATGAACTTCTTGCTAAAGCAGTATTTGCTGCCCTACTCTGTGCCGATTCCTTCAATCTCGAGCAAGATGCGCTTTTTCAAGCTCTCTCTTCGTTGCACGAGGCAGCTATTCTCCTAAAAAGCACCATCATCATTCGTGAAGGGTTCAACTCGATCAAGAGCGAGACTCTGTCCATATCGGCGTTGCTTCGGCTCCGCTGGGAAAACTTGCTTACTCGTAGCTTTCCCATTCTTTCGAGGAACATTATTCAATAATCGCAGCCGTGCCTTCACGAGGCCCTCATGTCAGTGTGGTCGGCTTATCCTTACAAAGGGCAATGGCAGGCCGTGGAAGGACTATACCACCATTGGCTGAAAAGTGTCGCGCTAAGCGACGATAGCAATGACAGTTCGATTCATATCAGTCTCCTTACCGGCGAGCTTCTTGTGGATGGCGTCCTGATGGATCGACTACCGTGAGAATATGAGGCGAGCACGGAATACACCGCATTGTTTGGGCAGTCCACAAGTATCGAGGCCATGCCTTCTCACGCATGGGGATTGCGTTTCTCTGCGAAACACCAGTTCTTACGTCGTTGATTATTGACACAGAGGTCTGTATGTTGGTACGAGCAGTTTGTAAAACCTCGATCTATGAATTGATTCCCCGGCATCTCTTCGAAAGAAAGTTCCCCGCTCATTTTAGTGAGGACTTTATCTATTGGTACGATACTCAAGCACACCACATTGAGCTCTGCTCTCGCAGTGACCCCTTGACCGGAGCCTTGGGTACTGAGATGTCCTTGACGATTCTGTCATCGGCTGCTGTGCGATCTTTTGACCAACTGAGCGAGAAAAACATCGATATACTTTCATGTCTCGAACGACTGATGCCACAGAGGCTTTTCTACCCTGAACATTTACAAGAAAATTTGTTGATGGCCTAGCAAGTCAGTGGCCATGTGAAATGCCTGAAATACCGCCAGTGCGGGAGTGCACGGGCGATTATTTCTCTACCTCCCGGTTAATGGAACAGATACGCGGCTATTGGACGCCCATACATACATCATAATCATCTGTTATTCATATTCCTCGGGGAGATTGACCGTGCCTTGCCCCGCAATCTCGCCCATGTCCAGGTGCCAGGTAAAGGTGCCATCACCACCTCGGAGATACCCGATAGGCACGAAGCTTCATTGAAACAAGAAAATATTTTCTCAGGGCACCCCCCAATGATCATCCCTTGATAGCAATCTCATCTCTCAATATTCCCTTGACTGTTCCTGATATTTTGCCTCCATCACTGCTTCCAACTCTGCTCTCAACTCTTGACATGAAAGCTGAGTCGCCATTCGAGCGCGGATACGCGGACATCCCGAGGGAAAGCACCGAGGCACTTCATGGTCGGAGAAAAGAGGCTGATATTCCTATCTGCGCCGGTGAGCTCGAAGAACAACTGACCACCTATCGGAAACATTGCAAGGCAGTAGCTGACAGCATTTACGACACCATGGAGTCAGCAGCCATGCGGTCGGTGCTGGGTTACAGGAAAATCCATTTTCCAGATCGGGACCTGAACTCACCTCCGAGTCTTTGGCCGCGGCTCTCGCCCAGACTCTTTTTGGAGAATCTTTCCCGTCACGGATGGAGGACAGTGTCAGAAGATTGGAAGCAAATACTCATATGGTACGGCGTGGCTCTGACCCAATTGCAACGAGCGGAAAGGCTTCTAGACGCAACCAGCAGGCACACTACTCTCCTCAAGGAGCTCTGCAATCTAGGCCACCAAAACTGGGGCCCAATGGAGTGCCCTGAGTCCCTCCTGTTTGAAATCGAAAGTGGTCTCATGATACGTCGTGTTCAGGAAGGGATAGCCGGCCAAATGCGAAGCCCAGACTGTGCCGGCAATGCAGCCATGCAACTCAATATGGGAGAAGGAAAATTAACCGTGATTGTGCCAATCGTCGCATCTGCCTTGGCGGACGGTTTAAGACTTGTGAGGGTGGTTGTCGCGAAGCCACAGCCGAAGCAGATGCAGCAGATACTCATCTCGAAGCTAGGTGGCATGCTGGATAGGCGTGTCTATAATGCACCATTCCCTCGGTCTATCCAGCTGCAAACTGGACAGGCAGGGGCTATTAAGTGTCTCTATGAGGACTGCATGGCGTCTAGCGGCGTTCTCCTCGTCCAGCCTGAACACATCCTGTCCTTTATGCTCATGGGAGTCGAGGCAGCTCTGGCGTCCAAGCTGGAGGTGAGCAATGACCTCATCGCTGCCCAAAGATTCCTTGACAAGAACTCGAGGGATATCATAGACGAGAGTGACGAGAACTTCAGCGTCAAGTTTGAGCTAGTCTACACCATGGGAATTCAACAGCCCATCCAGTTCAGCCCTAGGCGTTGGCTCTACATCCAGGAGAACCTCGGAATCATTCAAAACTTAGTCCCAGACGTAGCGAGATCTTATCCTTCGTCGCTAGAAGTCCATGCACGCATGCCTGGTCGGTATTCGCAGCTCAGATTTCTTCGAGTTGATGGGCAAGACGAGATCCTGAAACAATTGGCGGCCAAAAGTTATCGATAAGGGATTGCGAGGTATTCCAATTCCGAGGCAAAGCGCAAGTGCCAGGAGAGCGAGGACGGTATCTGGAGGGTCCCTAACTTCAGAGAATCCCTACTCTTACTCAGAGGACTGATAGCTGGAGACATTATCGCTTTCTGCTCCGGCAAGAAGCGATGGAGGGTCGATTATGGCCTTGATGTGAAAAAGATTAGGAGACCTGCAACCTGTCCCGCTATCCCCTTCCGAGCGAAAGATAATGCGAGTCTGCACTCGGAGTTCAGCCACCCTGATGTGGTCATCGTTCTAACAAGCTTGAGCTACTATTACTACGGGCTTGAGAATACTAATGTCAAGCTGTCTTTCAGATACCTTATCAAGGCCGATTGTGCAGAACAAAAGTACCAGTTGTGGGTTGCCACTGCACCCGACCTTTCGCCGTCATATCGTCACTTGATCGGAATCAACCTGGAAGATCAAACCTTGTGTGAGAGGGATATATTTCCCAAATTTCGTTGCTCAAAGGGGTTGATCGACTATTTCCAAGCCGAAATAGTATTTGCGAAAGAATTTCCTTGCAAGATTTCTGCTTCAGGATGGGACACAGGGAAGACAAAATCACACCAGACAACAGGGTTCAGCGGTACCAATGATTCCCGTATAGTTCTTCCCCTCAGTGTGCATCAGATGGACCTCGGGAAACATAGGCATACCAACGCGCTCGTCCTGGATTATCTGCTCCAGGACAAGAACTCGGTCAAATCGATGCCTGCTCAATGGGCTCCGGGGACGACCAAGGCAGAGCTCTTGGTATCAATGGTTGAAGAGATGGACTGACCTGTCAGGGTCATTTTAGATGTTGGGGCACAGATCTTGGAACTCGACAACTACGGTGTTGCGGAAAAATGGTTTGGCGACACGCAGGGTCGTGAAGGGGTCGAAGCGGTCATGTTCTTTGATGATAATGACGAGTTAACAGTTCTAGATAGGAACGGAAAATTGAAGCCTTGCTTGTCTCACTGTATGCTAGACAGCTTTATCTGTGTCTGGTCTTCCTTGACCAAGCCCACACACGCGGTACAGACTTGAAGCTGCCTGAAGATTACCGAGCGGCGGTGATTCTTAGGGCCAATCTAACTAAAGCTACGCTAATACAAGGTAATTCTATTGATCAAGAACTCACAACCCCCCCCCCCTCTCTTAAGTAATGATTAACTGATCATGTTTCGAAAGCGTGTATGCGGATGAGACTCCTAAGTATGGGTCAATCCGTCGTATTCATCGTCCTAGATGATATTAGGATAAAGACCCTCGAGACCATCCCCAGAGCCCGATCGAGCGATTGCGACATCAGCGTGTCGGATATCCTCGCATGGGCAATCACTGAAACTTGGAGCAATACAGAGCACAGTGTTCCCCTATGGGCCTTGCAAGGCGACGATTCGAGGAGCATTAAGAAATATGGACTGAATTTTAAGATGACGGTGAGACCAGCTTGTCTTACGAGAGAGCAGAAAGATTCCTCGAGGAAGAGGCAAAGTCGCTCGAGGATCGATACAGACCGTGCGTGGAGGTGAAGCCAGACTTCCACCAACCAGGCGTACAGTGCTGCGACGCAATAAGTCTCCGATGTCAACAGTTTCAAGGGTTTAAAGCCGACGCCGAAGCTTTTTCGGAGGAGCAAGAGCGCAAGGAATTCAGGCCGCCGCTGGCCGAGAGCGCAGGACACAAAATCCACCCTGATGTGTTGCAATTTATTGGGACAGGGAGAATAGAGCCACGTTCTAAAGGATACACGCCGGCGTGGCAGACGCTGGAGGCCACCTATGCCAGCGACGCTTTATCCGGCGGCCCGAGTCAGTTCAAGCCTGGCCTGTTGGCGACGGCCGACTTCGCCAGGACCATACGGCCTAGCGGTTTGCTCTCTGACCGTTTCGACTCGTATCAGCGCCATGTCCAACGGATCCTGACAGGCTCGGACGAAACTGGCAGCGCTCAAGTCAAACACATGATGATCATCAGCCTGTACAAAGCGAACTAGATGCTAGAAACGATCTAAGCCTCTGACTGCGTGGCGTTGCATTTATACGCACCATTGCTGAGCCTGTAGCACAAGGCCGTCGACAAGCTAGATCTGTACACGGCCCCCCAAGAGCTAGCGGACCGCAAAATCCCACAGACACTAGTTGTCGAGCTCAACTTGTTCGCTGGTCAGCTATATATGGCGTCGTACGACGAGTATGTGCGCGTGTGCGATTTCTTAAGTCTGTCGTAGAGACCGACCAAAGAGGGAGAGAAGACTACTATAGACGGGTTCTTACTGCGGGACGGGGCCGGGCGCGTAGGCGGTGTGTCAGGCTTTTCGGAGAGCCCGGTGGACTTCTTGCGAATCCTCTATACACGTATCCGCCGCAGCGGCGACAATATAGATATGACGCATATGGGCAGGGTGCTCAACATGGAGCTGCTTGCAGTGAATGGCTTTGAGGATATGCAGGAGAAGCGGGAGCGATGTTCGAGATGGCAACTAGGCAGGTGAGGATCCCCTTGCTCTTACTTGCGAGGGAGAGATGCGTGACTAGCCCTACCACTTCCAAATAGGCGCGTAATGAAAAAGGTGTTCAGTGAGAGCCTCGTTATCGTGTCGTTCATCCTATGTGATAAGAATGCAGGCTGCTTGTCTTTTGCCTCTAAACTTTGGTCTTGGCGGAAACATGACATTAGTCCAGGATAGTCGGGCGGGCAAGCAGCCTTCTCCAGAGAGGGCCTTTAGCGGCTACAGAGATCACCGATTCGATACTGGACTGGCTTGATATGGCTACACTCCATACTGCGAGAAACAGGACCTCCTAGGTTGGCCGCCAAGACCTATGTGGCAATGATACAGATGCATTTGACACGCCCGACGAGGAAGGTAGTCAAGATAAGAACCCTTTACGTGGAAACCTAGGTTGGATCTATCTTGTAGCATGGGGGAAATATCTGAGAACCTATTTAGAAAGGTTGCATCCGAATAATATGCTTATCCTTTATTTACGCGACCCAGGAACTCGGGAGCTCGGGTAGGCATCTCAGCCTACTTTATCATTATGTAAGTACCTGCGCTGACAATATTTTATCAACGTGATTTACACCATTCGAGAATCAATATCCGAGCTAGGAATTGAATCCCAGAGAATTTTGGGGGCCGAAAATTGTATGGCTTTCTGAATACAGCTAGATCATCAACACCATGCATGTGGTAGTACGATACGCACAGAAATCGGGCAGTCCAGGACCATTTTAACCTACGTTGAGTGTTCAACGCCGAGATCCAAGGCGCTGCTTTATTGATCCCAACTGGCGAAGCGTCGTATTGTGCTGGGGCATCTGGGGTGGGTATTTAGCAGAAGCGTTAAGACGAAAGACATCTACAAAGGCAGTATAAGCGCCTTGAGGCTGAAGAACTAGCAGCGGTGCATGCATACACTACAGCATGCTACGTAAGATACGGGAAACTCCATTCCATGGTTCCTTGTGCCATCTCTCTGTCCTTGTGACCTCCATTGATGTGGAACACCCCATGAGCTGTCCCCCCCCTAAAAAAAAACTACAAATGAAGATGCATCTATGGGCATGCGATATAAACTGAGGCGCAGGCAGCGAATTACCGAACGATCTTCCGAAGCTGCAGTAGTATTGTGAATACTTACACAAGCTGACAAGCCAATTGCCTCCTTTTCGATTGTGCGGTCAAGTTGGATGATCCTATCCAAGTAAATGGTGCTCCTTTCGATAACCCTGGAACTGACCATCATGTGCTACCCAGTCAAGTAAGCAAGGCTGGCCGCCCTAGCCGATCCCCTCTCTTGGTGTTCTCGTCAGGAATTGGGCGTATTCGCAGTAGGTGAGCAGTCGGTCGAAGCTTCCGTCAGGACGTACACCCCCGAAGACAATAGGATACTAGGGAGTTAGGAGGCGTAGGAAGAGGAGTTTTTAAGATCTTGCTTCATAGCCTTTGATTATTCCAAACGGTCAGGTAATGTCGCATGTCACGGATAGCTGTATGGCCCCCATCCAGTCTCCGTCAGCTTGGGCTACAGAGATACGTACATCACACTAGGCTTATAGTAGTAGAGTACGCCACCGGCGGTACTGCACCACAATGGGATGTGTAGATAGGTATATAGACGACCTGGGCTGCCGTGGACAGGTTTCTTGTCCGAGTTCTCGACTTTTTCTTTCGTTCTCTCAGCTATGCCTGATGCTGACGCCCTACGTACGTCCTGGCTGATATTCTCCGATGGAGACCTGATCGGAGTGATTACCTACCCACGAGAACCTCACTACCTAGACTTCCATATCCCAAGAAGAGAGAAGAGAGAAGAGAAAAAAAGGTCACCCAAATGGCTTTTGATAACATCTCGCGCCCCCGCATCAATCTAGGACTTCTCTTGATTAGCTGCCTATTCATCGCGCCCTCCTCAGCGACAATAACCTCCCAGTTCCAACATTTCTACCCCCAACATGGCGACAAATACGAGTTCATCCTGCAACACAATTGCAGCCAGCAGTTCGCCAATTACCTAACTGGTCGACCGCAGGACTTTGAGCTAGACTGGCTCGGCGGGGGCGGCCCGACCAGCGTGTTAGTACAGCCGGTAGTCAAATGTCTCCTCGAGAACGTCTCCGAGTACATCAAAGCAGCCGCCTCGTCAGCGCAGGTGATTCTCGGCGTCACACCGCCGATCCTCGCGACGCTGGGCGCGAGCACCGACGAGTTGGCCATGCTGAGCGTCGTCGGCCGCAGACCCTTGCTTTCGCTTCTGATCTCATTCGGCAATCCCAGTGTGTACATGGAGAGGGTCTTTGACTTTCGCCAGCCGGAGAGGATGCTGCAGCGCAGCCGGGGGAGATATCGCCCGTATAGGCCTGAGATGACTTTCAAGCGGGGCGTACTCGCGGCCCTGCAATACCTCATCGCCATCGGGTCCGCTGCGAATGTCGCGACCTTGAGTTGGCAGCTGGGGGTCGGGACAGGTGAATACATCCTCCTGACGACTAGAGTAATGCGTTGCTAACTTCGTATAGTTTGTGCCTGGTGGTCGGAAACGATTTTCGCACCCCTTGTCTGGACAGTGCTCAGCATCCCTATCCATATCGCGGGTGTCTTCGCAATACGACAGCGGGTGCGTAGGATATATAGCGATGAAGACAAAGACGTGCGGATGACCTTCGGACAATGGCTTCAACTGCTCCCCGCCAGACTTCGAGGGTTTTGGAAAACAGAGTGGGTGCCCGCCGTATGCCAGGACAATATCAGGACTGTCTCCTTTGAAGAGGGCAAAATATACGTCGCTTGGTCATGGTTCATCTCGACTTCTACTGTCATTCACATTTTATTCGGGTCGCTGGTACTCTCCGGTCTTCTCTTCATCGGGCCCCGCGACGCGCTTATAGTCATTTTCAGATACGTGGTTTCTGTCTTAATATGCCGGATCCTCGTTACGTTTGAGCTCGCAGGCATCCGTCAAAACTACGTACCAGAGGATGACCGGAGAGGCTCATTGGAAGTGGTGGATATTAAGAACAAGGGTATTAAGTATAGGCGAAGCACACACGAGGAGGCTTAGACAATGTAATATGGATGGACGCTTCTGTTGTTTGGCATGGGCTTTCGCTTCTCTGGGACTTTGGTTTCGACTGATGCGACTGGCGTATGATGAATTAATGGCAAGTGAAGGAGGATAAACGAACACGAAAGTTGATATTCCTAATTTTCTGGAAGATCTGTACAGAACACTCTTAAGGTAGGATTACTAATGAATATAAGAACAGCTGTGGAAGACCCTTCACATAGCCTCACTACTCATAGTATTCGATCAGCTCGACTTCAGAGTGGCACCTCTCGGAGCACTCTTGATTCAATATACTATTACCTCCATGCTCCAAGTCGCGATCTCACAAGGTAATCGATCCATCTCACGCACGGGCTTAATGCGAATACTAGCTTCGGAAATGCTTACATATTTTCTTCCGCTCAGAGGACATACGTGCTATCGCGATCTAGGATCTATCTTACCCAATACATCGCTAATCCTAGGTAGTCTTTCGTCGTCTACATATACACCTGCCGAATCAGTCCTAACGCCAAATAAACAACTAGGATCGACATCACGGTTAAATAGAAGCGCAGTCGCTTGTCGTGTACCTACATAGTATTCTCCTTTCTGGCATCCTCCTCTCAATCGCACATCGTTCGTGATTAGAGGCGGAAGCAGTAGCAAGTAGAAGTTGTACCTACGGCCAAGCTATCGCGACATCTTGGCTTCGTGGACCAAACAATGGAGCTATTCTTCTCGCTATTCATCTGGCTGAGCTGCTACAGCGGCCTTAGCTCCTTGGCCTCCGCGCATTCCCTACCGCCAAGACGACGCGTGCTGCCAAGGCGAGTCCAAGCGACGACCAGCAGTTCGGTTGCATCGCAGGCGACTCGCCCCGAATACTACTTTGACCAAGCTGTAAGCGAACGACAGAGGGTGATATCTCCGATGCCAATTAATTACATTTGCTGATGATTATCTTTCATGTCCCATAGATAAATCATTTCCCCAACAGCTCAGCCTATCCCTCGAATGTCACAGGCACATTCAAGCAGCGCTACTATGTAGAGACGTCTTACTACAAGCCAGGCGGGCCAGTCTTCCTGTACCTAGGCGGGGAGGGGCCCATCGACGGTGACACGCATCTCGACAACAGCTTGATAACTCATTTTATGAAAGAGTTCAATGGCATCGGCGTGGTCCTAGAGAACCGCTTCTACGGCACGAGCGGGCCCTTCGGAAACAGCTCAACAACAGATGAACTGCTCTTCTTAGCCACAGAGCAGATCCTAGCAGACCACGATGCATTCGCCAAAAAGGCTCAGCTTCCCGGCGTCAGCAACATCAACGCCCCCTCAACGCCCTGGATTCTCTACGGCGGCAGCTACCCCGGCGCGCTATCAGCATTCACAATCAAGACCTACCCGCAGACCTTCTATGGCGCCATCGCCAGCAGCGCCGTGATCCACGGACAGTTGGAATACCCGCAATGGTACGCCCCGATCCAGCTCCTCGGACCACAGGACTGCGTAGCAAGCATCAATGACATCGTAGACAAGATCGACACGCTCGTGGCGTCTAACAACGCCGTCGCGATCCGGGAGCTAAAAGAAATCTTCGGTCTGTCTGCGCTCAGTGACATCCGCGACTTCGCGCAGACCATCGCCTTCCCCATCGGCGGGCCCTTCTACTACCCTTCCTACACCTGGCAGGAGATCAACTGGAACCCGGCGTACGCGCACCGGGACTTCTTCTACTTCTGCGACAACGTGACGGACATCGCCGCTTCCTCTGAAACCACGGCAGTAGACGCGGCGCTGGCCAAGTACACGGATGGCGAGCCCTGGAAGAATCTGGGCAACTACGCCGCCTACGTGAAGCGCGTGATCCTCCCGCTGTGCGAGAGTGGGGATTACGATAGCCCGGAGTGCTTCGGCACGCAGAACCCGGAATGGTGGGCCGATACCACGACGGGCGCCGAGCGGAGCTACTTGTACTCGACGTGCACGGAGTTCGGGGCGTACCAGGCCGCGTATCCAGTGGGCGAGAAATCCCTGCTGTCACGGGTGATTAACAGCACGTACACGCAAGAATGGTGCAACTGGGCTTTCCCCAAGGGTAAGTAAAACAATCCTAACCTATAACCCATGACTTCTCCAGCTAGCTGCAGTAAAAATTAATATAGAGCTCACACGGATATAGGAAAATATAACGCCATCCCGTCCACCCCAGACCTATCCAAATGGAACGCCTTCGGGGACTTCAATTTCACCGCCGACAGGCTCCTCTTCGTCGACGGGAGCGCGGACCCCTGGAAGGATCTGTGCTACCACTCCGATCTGGCCCCCGCGCGAGAATGGGACGCGCAGCCGCAGCATCTGATCAACGGGGCCGGGCACGTGTGGGATCTGCGCACGCTCGACGACGTCGACGCCGAGCCGCAGTACATCCGCGAGGCTACGAAACTTGAGATCCGCACCGTCGGCACGTGGTTGAATGAGTTTGCCAACTCGAGCTTTGCGCGTAGGTCTTTGTATCTTTAGGATATATATATAAATGCTTTGTTTATTGAATATAGTTGCTCGTACATCCTCGATACGCGACTAGATTTAGTTGCCTGGCATATTACACTTACCACATGATGATAGTGAGGTTAAAAGAGAGAAGATGGAAGTAAGTTTTGTACCCCTTGATCAAAACAAGGGTATACCTTTGTGTGGTGTTATCTACGCTTTTCATCTTTCGAAGACTATGCCGCCTATACTCCATTTTTTTTCCTCTTAAATTTGCAATCAACTTTTGGACATTATATGATGAACTAGCTATTGCCCTCCATAGAAATCCCATTATCCGATGGTGGCACAGTTTGTTGGAGAGGCGGCAGGTGTCTCCTAGCTTCATGTCTAGCCATTTGCTGCATGAGGTTGTCCATTATCACCAACGCAGCCATAGCCTCGACAATAGGGACCGCCCTGGGCACAACACAGGGGTCGTGACGTCCCTTGGCCGCCAATACACCTTCTGATTCACCGTCGTACGTGGCAGTTGTCTGCTCCTGGCTGATTGTCGCAGGGGGCTTGAAGGCAACTCGGAAGTAGATGGGGGCACCATTGGTAATGCCGCCTTGTATACCACCGGAGTTGTTAGTCTTGGTGGTCAGCTTCGGTCTCGGGACACCGTTCCTTGCGGCACCGTAATCTGCGGTTGAGGGATTATCCGGCGCCCGGATAAAGGGATCGTTGTGAATGGAACCGGGCACCTCGCAACCGCCAAAGCCGGATCCAATCTCGAAACCTTTTGTCGCGGGTATGCTGAGCATGGCGTGGGCAAGTTCTGCTTCCAGCTTGTCAAAACAAGGCTCACCAAGACCACTAGGTACGTTCCTAATCACACAGGTGACTGTGCCGCCTATGCTGTCATGGGCGTCGCGGAACTTAGCGATGTAATCCTCCATCTTCCTTGAAGCTTCCTCGTCTGGACAGCGCACGGGTAGGAACTTGTCGACAGTGGTGCGGTCAATTGTCTGGAGAAGATCCATGAAAGCTGGGTTCTGGCTCGGTGTCGGGCAGTCTGGTGTGGGCGAGAACATGTGTACAGCACCGACCGAGGTGACGAAAGCGGTGATCTCTATACCATACGACAGTTTCAAGTACTTCTCGGCTATCGCGCCCGCAGCTACACGTCCAATCGTCTCACGCGCCGAGCTGCGACCACCACCACTGCTGGCCTTGACGCCGTATTTCTCGAGGTAAGTCCAATCGGCGTGACTCGGCCGAGGGTATAGGTCCATTGTCTTGTTTCCGTAGTCCTTGGGCCTTTGGTCTTCGTTGAGGACTATCAGACCGATAGGTGTTCCCAGCGTCACTCCAAACTCAGTACCAGACTGGATCACCACACGATCTTTCTCGTTTCTCGGGGTTGTTATGGCGCTCTGGCCGGGTCTTCGACGAGTCATCTGAGGTTGGATGTCGTCTTCAGTAAGTTGCATGCCCGGTGGGCAGCCGTCGACGATGCAGCCGACAGAGCGGCAGTGAGATTCTCCATAGCTGATATAGGACTCCAATTAGCATTCCTGTATAAACAAGGTTTTTTCTATATGAAGTATCTCGAGGCAGGGACATACGTGGTGACCCGGAAAGCCTTTCCGAAAGACGACATGTTGTCTGCGTTTGACTGTGTCGAATCTTTTGGTAGGCCAAAATCGCAGACTGCAAAAGAGTCAAAAAACGGGTAGGTTAAAAATGTCAATTGGAACAAGGCTGCACTACTCGATGGCGCGAGTTGTATCAGACTGTACGCGCAAGAGTAGAGTCCCGAAAATAGAGGTCAATGGCAAAATGGGAGCTCCGAGCCAGCGTGAGTCAGGGCAAACATTCGATAGATGACCCGACTGTATTATCACCATGGGCTTATTTTTGGACGACGACATTAGTGCCATGGTGGGGCACTGCTCCGATCGGAGCCCCGCCATTTTTCTGGGACCTGGCGAGCTGGAATTCTACAGGAGTCGTTCAAGCTGATTTTAGGTTATCTTAGGTAAGCCAGCAGCCCCAAAGACCCTAAGGAGCCAACCTTGGATCACGACATAGCAGCAGGGGCGCTACAGGGTCTCTACAAGGTCTCATCATATTCACCAGCCTCACAAACGTTCACCCCTTCACTTGCTCACTCACTCACTTATTATTTCATGTCATACTCAACCACTGAAAGTTTATATAAAATATCTATATGAATATATAAAATGGGGCTCGTTATATAATAATCTCACTAAGATTCTCACATAATAGCTGTCTAATGGCCCTCAGGGTCCTATCCAGTCGCCTAGCCGGGGCCCATCACCACAGCGTGAGCCTCACAAAAGTGAGATATCCTCACAACCAATGGACCAAAATACTACCATCACGCTTCTTTTCCGCCCAAACCATCTCTTACCCCTCAAATCTGGTCCAAGTCTACATATCCCGCAGCACAGACCCATACCTGAACCTATCAATAGAGCACTTCCTGCTCCAGAAATCACACCCGGACTCCATGGTCCTGCTCCTGTACACGAACCGCCCCTGCATCGTCATCGGGAGGAACCAGAACCCCTGGGTCGAGGTGAACCTCGGCCTAGTCAATCAGAGCGGGATCCTCAGACAGTTACGGAAGGACTCAGAATCCTCAGTATCAGAAAATCAGGGCGCGGTGATAAACCGAAGAGACGTGGATGACACTGCAAAGGATAATGAGAATAAAGATAATGTCCTCCTCGTACGCCGGCGCTCCGGCGGCGGCACCGTGTTCCACGATGCGGGCAACGTGAACTACAGCGTCATCTGCCCCCCCGCGTCCTTCGACCGGAACAAGCACGCCGAGATGGTTGTGCGAGCGCTCCAAGGATTACATAAAATCCCCCACGGCGTGCGTGTCAACGAGCGTCACGACATCGTCCTCGACGTATCTTCAACGAATACACCACCCAATGAGATCAAAACCTTCAAGATCTCAGGCTCAGCCTACAAACTAACGCGCACGCGTTCCCTACACCACGGGACCTGCCTCCTCTCCTCTCCACACCTCTCCTTCCTAAGCAAACTCCTCCGCTCGCCCGCGGCGCCATACATCAAAGCCCGCGGCGTCGAGAGCGTGCGCTCCCCCGTGCGCAACGTCGGGATATCCAACGCGGAATTCGAGGACGCCGTCGTCGGTGAATTCTTGAAAATGTACGATGACAGTTTCGGGATCAAGGCGGAGATCTTAAATACATCCGACGTCTCAGGAATCCCCGAGATCCAGTCTGGCGTCTCCGAACTCCGGTCGCGCGACTGGATCTACGCGCAGACGCCGCAGTTCACGTTCTCCTCTCACCCGACGGCCGAGGACCCGCGGTCGCGGCCCGATTTACCTACTGACTTGCCGTCTTCCTTGTTCCCTTCCTCACATTCAGAACCTAATAAATCAAGCAACCTCTCCGCAAATGCAAGCACACCAAACACACTAGACACACCTGGGCTGCAAATGACCGTGCGACACGCAGAGATCACGGACGTCGTTGCTCCCGGTCTGGAGTCCACCGGTACCAGCAGTAACAGTCTAGCAGACTCCTTAAAAGGATTGCATTTGCACCATATCAAGGACTGGCGCACGCATGTCGGGAGCGGGAACGAGAGTATGGGGCGGTGGCTGAATCAGCTTTTTGGCATAGGAAACTAGATCTCTATGCGAAAACCAACTTCCAATCTAGAGTCACCAGACAGTGAAATTTGCTAATGATAAGACATGAATTATGTTGGATTAGACACACCATGGCAGTTGGATAGGCACCGATTTCACCTGTATACTACTACAAGCATTCATTCTCGCGACCATCAGACAGGCCGCATCAAGCGACTCAATATATGTATAGACAGATAGATAGATCAAAGATACCCAGGTATTAACCATATCATCATACCTTAATCATTGATTATCACGCCCCTAAGCACTCAATCCACCACGCTATCTCTTAAACTAAGGTAGGTAATCATTCCAGCACACTACTCCCCATAACCCCCTGCCCAAACCACTGCGCAACAGTCTTAAATCGCTCATCGCTCTTATCCAGCGCATCGCGGAACAGATCATGGCGCTCAGCCCGCTCCTCCTGGCCGCGCTTCCATAGCCCGTACAGCAGCATTATTCGACGCACAGACCGGACACTCCGTCTTATCCCCCCCACTACCACCACCACCCATAACCACCACCAGCATCCCCATCTCCCACACCACTACTCATCTTCAGACACCGCTGGTGGAAACTATGTTTACACAAAAAGTGCACAACCGGCAAATCCAGCGGGGCGCCGCAGCTAGGACACCTCTGGGCCTGAAACACGGCGGGTTTACTCCCGAGCTCCGCGATCTCGACGCGCTTCTGTTCCGTCTCTTTCCGGAAAGATGCGATCTGGCGTTTATTCGTGGAGATTTCGTGGCGTTCGCGCGTGATCGTCTCGTGGAGATACGGTTTGATCATGCCCATGGTCGCGACGGCATTAGACCCCAAGGTCTGTATAACCTGCAACGGCGCCATGAGTCCGTCCGCGTCGATTTTCTTGAGTACATTCTCCAGCTCTTCGGGTCCTGCTTCGTCGAGGATACGTGGATCCGATGTGAAGTACGCGAGGGCGGCGGGGTAGAGCTGGGGTTCCCGGGGTCCGTATTTCCGCAGAGCCTTGATGGCTCCGCGTGTATCCTTGGCTGATGTGTAAGATCGGAAAATGTCAAAGAGAAGGCCCGACTGTTCTTTCACGAGCGTTGTGCCGTCCTGGAAATCAGACAGGTGGGATAAGAGTAGGACGTTGGAATTTTCGATCGGTAGGTCATGTCCTTCTATGAGCTTCTTCGCCTTAAGCTCCCATTCTTCTCTCTGAGTGCCTTTCCCCTCTTTCGCTTTGTGAAGGTACATTTCAAACAGGGTTGTATAGATGTCGGCGATGTCTCCTTCGCCAAGGGAATTAGATTTGAGACATGCTTCAAGAAAAACAATAAACTCGTCGGGGTGGTCTATAAAGGATGAAAATGCTGAACGAGGTGGCGGGGGGGTATATTTCGGAACAACATCATCATCTAGTTCCGCAGTAGTGAGATCAGGCTTGAGTGCAGGTTGAGCGTCCCCCTGAGTAGCGGGAGAAGCAATATTAGAAGTGCCCATATATGGTAGAGGCAGCAGGCTCGTAAGATTCTGGACGGCATTGGCCGCACCAGCTGCCAAACGGTTTCCAGATGGCGCAGCGACTTCTTCCACAGGTGCAGTGTGTATTTTGGGTTTGTAGTTACCCGTATAGTAATCAATGAAAAATTCAGCTGTACTATCAGGGCAATGCTCTAGCAAAACCCTGGCGTACTTCATCAAACAAGGGTAAGCCTAAAGGTTGTTAGCTTATGTCCTAGAACTGTATGATCAGAATTACTAACTGTTTCAGCGTCGAGGTGCCAAATGAAATCGAGTGCCTCGGAATAACTTTTGGAATCTTCTATCAAGATGTCCACGACCAAATCACTCTCGCCATGCTTCGTCGCGAGATATGCTGCTTGCTCAAAGTAGCCTCCTTGTCTGCACATGCTAATAGCCGTCTCTAAATCAAATTTTAGGTCTCCTTCCGACCTAATGAACTTCTCAAGCTTTTCAACATCCTTCAGTTTGGCGTAGCAATTGAGAAGTAATGTAGTGTGGTCGGCTGTGGCTTTGTGATGTTCATGCAATTCTTCCAGATATTCGATGAGGTTATGTATCCTTTGCGTGTCGAGAAACTTGATCATTGTTAGAGCAGTGCTGTTGATGGTGTAGAAGGACAACGTACCTTGCGAATCACTTGGGAGGGTTCTGTGTTGTCAATCGCTTTAATGTACTGGCCCATGGCGCTGTCATAGTCTCCTTTCTGGTACAAATGATCCCCATACTTCCTATATATGAAATTTTGTTGCTGTTTGTCCATGCCGCATTTCTGAGCAAGGTTGATGGCGAGAGGGAAAAGATTCCGCTGATAGAGAAGTTCGAGCCTCTGATTTAGAGGCTTTTCATGATATCTATTGATCTAGTTGGCATCAGCATGCATGTCATTCTTGGTCTCAAGGGTTGCCCCTCACCTTTCCATCTTGAGTCAAGATGAATAGATCACCCCAAATCTCAAACAGTGCTTTCACTGGTGAGATCAATGTTTCGGAGTGGGCAACTATTTGTAATTGCGGATCAACCATCGTGAAAGTAGCGGCACTAAATAACGATTCCGTGCTTGCACCACCGAATCGTCTCCGTATATTATCCGATCCCCCATTCTTTGAAGAGGCAGGCGGCGAAACGAGGCCGACATAATCTTCAAAGGTAGAAACGAGCGTAGTAGTCCCGTCATTAGCGAAACAAAGCCCCCTACCATCGGCCGTGTAGTAGTAGACAGCATCATCTCGCACCACAATTATATCGCCGGTTTTCTTGTTGACCGTCATACATCCCGCAGCACATCCTGAATCCTCAACAGTCCGGGGTGGTTGCCCATGGCCTCTTCCAGATATGACGAGTTTCAAGAGTTTAGATGTCGTGGCGAGGAAAAGCGTCGTCAACTTCGGGTCTGACACAAATTCGACTCCAGTTATCGGCTCTTCGGATTCATAAACAATTCTCTGTTTTGTGCCTCGATCGTGTATTAAATCTCCTCGTATCACTGTGACTGCACCATTTGCAAAGCCCACGGCAAGCTGGGAGAGATCGTCAAGGGCGGCGAAAGCCGATATCTAGGAATACCGCTATCAGTACGCGCACATCTTCTAGACCAATATACCTACTGGGAACTGTTTGCGCCCGTTGTTTATATTGATGGTGCTTAAACACGTCGGTAGCCCTGTTTTCTTAACCGGCTTATCGAGGGCCCAGACCTTCAGTACCGGTTCGTTGCTCAGATCCTCCTATTCGAAGTCAGCACCATTTTCGACCCCGAGACATGGGAAGTAAGCGGTTCGTACAGAGACCGTGACTAACAAGCTCGTACCCTCCACCTGGCGCATATGGGTGATGCGCCCCGTTTCGTGGGCGTGGAAACTCCGGACCACTTTCCAGCTGGGGCCTATTATGCGCACGTATCCATTTTCGCTGCCGAGGAAAAGGCTCTCGGAACCGGAGCATACGCTCGAGATTTCGTTATTCTCGAAGAACGACCGTGTCTCATCGTCGCCGAGCTTGACCTGGCTGACTTCGAAGAAGTCGAATGCTTTCCACTAGCGCGCAAGTCCATTAGCTACAATCAGATCCCGTTAACCAACCAGAGCGATTGATACATACCAAAAGCAAAGCCATGGTGCATGCTCCAGTGTGCGCGATAGTTATATAGGCATAATGAGTGTTCGGGTTCAATGTGGATGCCTGCAACAGGTGCTTCGACGTCACAGCACCGTGCTAAGACGCGATAGAGCACCTAAGATAAGGGGGTTAGGTGGGTTACTGGCTTGTAGGGAGGTAGAGCACAGCAGGTATTGTGGCTGTGCATAGCACCTGTGGCTAAGCCTTCTCATGTCCCAATCTCATCTTACACAACTTCAAGTTGAACAAGGAGACCAGATTGCTCGAAATGCTTAAAATTAAATATGCAGAATGTTTCTGGGTATCTTTATACTATGTCTAGGTCATATACAAATATTTGACGGTCAAATGATGCCGCTTGACAGCTTCTCTATCCCCTAGCATTCCACGCCTTGAAGGCCTTCTCAAAGGAGTCGGATGGCTCCTCCCGTTCATTCGGAGGGCAAGTCATGTCATTACCTATATCTACTAGCGGCACCATTGACGGTCGGCCATGGGCGCATTGAAAAGGGAAGGCGCAGTCTGCGAGACGTTGCACAAGATCTCTGCATTCCTCCAGGGTGAGGGCATCATTGAACATGATTGAGCTACGGCATGCGCGGGAGTTAATCATGTCTAGGATTCCTTCAGGACAACCGTGAAACTGAGTGATCCAGTGTGAAGCTGCGGCTTCGCCGTCTTGGGTATTGGAGTACCTTGGGGCCGTGCTGTGGTGGTCGGAATGGTCTAGTTTCCAAGCCTCCTTCCTAAGAAGCTCAATTAGGAGGCGTAGCTCAACTCGGCATCGCTCAGCGATACTTGATGGTAATCGCGTGACCTCGAGATATCTCTGATTATTGTTTCCAGTCGAAGGCACCTGCACAATATGGTAGTATATGCCCCAGTGATTGAAATGCGACGCCGTATTCGCAAATTGTGTCGCATCTCTAACGGATATATCGAATTTCAAGGGCCGCTCCAACATTTCCGTACAAGCTATAGATGTTCCCGGCATCAGTGCAGTCGAGGAGGCACCCTTGCTGTTGCTCATATTAGTCTTGTCTATGGGCATAAAATAGTCCTTCATCAGCGACTCGACTCGGCATCGTTCATCAGCAGCATGTTGATCAATGATAACTAAGAGTGACGCTGTTGAGTGCAGGATTGTGGGTTCATGTTCAGGTACGTTTGAAAGAACAGGAACTTTAGCAAAGATGAATTTCCGATCAATCTGGGCAATGATCTCCGCATCGCGTAATGCTGCCTTTGTTACTCGACTCTGAACTGGTGGTCCAACTCCTGTAGAGCCTTGGGTCCAGGTACAGCAGCCGAACGACTCTAACGATTGGCGTAGATTGTTCGGGTCGCCAATTGCGCTGGGTATGTGTGGCTCCGTAGTTTTGAAAATGGGGTTTTCCCAAGATGATAATAGTTCTCTTAACCACACGCTTCGACCTTCATCCGAGACCGGTGTACCATGCGATGAGGGACGTTTGCGACAGACCAAAGCCGCTTGGTCGCCATGTTCTTGGAAGCGCTTCGTTGGTGGCTGTATTATGAAGCCAGTTGTTGGGTCGATGAGTGAGGTTTCTTTCGTGACTGGATTTGTCCACTTGATGCCTGTTGATTCATTTACCATCTCTGAGGATTGGCGTTCTCGGTGCATATGTAGGGGTACTGGTTCTGTTGTAGCAAAAAGTGCCCGTAACAAGCTTCCGTCGGGACCAAATAAGGGAGCCACTGTATCAGAGTTGCATGCACTAAGGATGGGGGCTTTTATTTCAGAAGAGCTAGGCGCCGGTTTTTCATGGTCGATGAGCTGCCCATGAGGTTTCATCACACTTGGAGTTTGTTGTGATGACCCGGATTTGATCCGAGACCAGAAATCGAATGGGGATTCTGGCCGCGAGCAAGAGCTTTTATCGCGATGAACATTTAGTTGTGTCGTGGCTAGATCCCCGACGAGTTCGTTCTTCCGAGTTCCCGCGGCTGATGACGATCTTGACATTGTCTTCCTCGACGGACTCCCTACCGGTGAGTTCAATTTCGAACTTTTCCTGGAGATGTCCCGTTTTGTGTATCTAATTCGTTTCGGGCGAAACTGATGTTTCCTTAAAAACTCATAGGCGACTGCTCTCAGTACATCTACTATGGCAGCTAGATTTCCGCGACGCTCATCGAGTAATTCGTCTACCTCCTCCAATGCAGTAGACTTTCGGTATTCCTCAATATCGATCTTCATGTAGAACATTGGCCAGCGATCTACACCTTTCCGGCCCTTGAGATCTTGGCCCTTGAAGTTGTCCTCGGTCTTTACCCCTTTTTGGGGTCCCTCTTTGTCATTATCTCTTGTGACATTTTCCATTGCTTCTTCTACGCCATAGCTTGAATTAGAAAACACGCGGTTGATTTCTTCATAGAGAACATTAGAGCCGTGTTCATTTGACACCGGCTGAATCCCTATACTTAGGAACTGGATTCGTTTTGTGGCAATGGGACATAACGACACCGCGCCAGCAATCGAAAACGATCCAGCCGACGCCTTCAATGGAACCCAGGTCTCTGGTCTTATTTCGTCAGAAAGTTGGGCTTGGTACAAGATCTTAGATACCCTCGTTATCAGGTCAAGCCCATGCTCCCTGTCGCATGTGTGGCTGTTATGAATTGACAACGTCCAACGGTTGGCAAGCTCCCGCGCCGATACTGAGACACACGAATGCCAGGAGAGTAGCAATGCAATTATATCCCGTTTAAGCGACTCCCAGTGCTTCGAATGTATACCTCTTTCTGCATCAACACCTCTCTGTTTTACCCTGACGGGCATGGAACCAAAGAGGTCTCGTACAGTGACTCTCGTGCCATGAGGGAAAGTGAGCAATTTTTTGTCAGGAGGCGAAGGTATATGCCGTGCCAGTACATTTGAGTTGTGGATCTGGATGGAATTATGGGTATGGTACTGGTGATGATGAGAAGTAATGGAGAGCAACGACAAAGACGCCAACGATGCTAAGAACGCGCCATACTTCCCATGTATATCTTTACATGTAGGATACTTGGAAGTGACTATGCGTAGCCGTCAGCCAAGGTGGTCCAAGGTATCAAGAGTATTCCGGCTTACAGTGAAGCTTGCCCAAGCCACCGGTGGGGTGAAACTCGGCAGGCGGTATTCCCAACCCATTATCTTCAACACAGCAGCTGCCCCGTACGTAGTCTACGGATATGTTTACTCTAGAGGCACCCGCATCGAGAGAGTTTTTGAGCAAGCCGCAAACAACGCCGTTGAGAGTGGTAATGGTGGTTGACGATTTGATCTGAGCGACGACCTCATCTGGCAATGGCTGTATGGACATTGCAAATGCGTGGACTAGACCTCATGTGCCGCATAATGTCCAGCCCCTCCAATAAACCAAATGCAATCGAATCCACGAGTGTGGCACAATCTGTGACGCTCACCCTGGTGGTTGCGACTAGGTAGGCGTTAAGACTGCCCGCCGCCTTGGATGCAGTCTGCGACGTTTACGGATGAATTTAGTGAAAGTATTGAGCTTGAGCCCGGCTGGCTTGAGCTAGCCCCACGGTTAGGGGGGAAATGTAGGCACTAGGCCAGCGCCAGTACAACGGCAAAGGCCACATGTAACCCGCCGTTACCGATAGTACAGCGTCAGCGTGATTGAACAAGGCACTGTACGAGGTAGCATCGAGTTTCCGCGGCCAATGACGCAATCGACAGGGGCCGGGCTGTACCAGTACATGGGATGCATCAGATCTACAGGTACCTAATGTTCATGTACTATAAGTACCTTAGGTACTCCAGGTAGCCGGCCACAGCCCCTAATTGTAACCTGGATGGTCCCTTTAGGTAACTAAATTAGGTACCTTTAGGCTCTCCTGCACGATGCGTGCCCAGGCTCTGGCCAGGTAGTTCCAGCACCCTGTGCCCGACCCTGCCAAGCTTGCTTAGGCTCTTCTTTGTCCGACTCCACTTTCTGCCTTTTGACATTCCTCACCTCAACTCCTCCCTCGCCGCCGATTACCAGAGTCAGATAGTGTGAAGATCAGCATCTTTCTTAGCTTCGTCACCCGCTTGAGTGAGGCTGGCACCCGCACTCACTCTGTCCCTCCCCGGATTCTTCTCGCTAGACTCGATCTGTGTGCTTTCCCGTCGATTCTGTCGTGCACCAGATATCTGCTGGCACTACCCAACTACAACACGGCCCGGACTTCACCACTAAAAACCACCGTCAATTCCCATCCAAGCCCGACAAAGTTGATTCGTCTCCCTCATCTGCCATCACAAGGTTCCGCGCCGTAGATCTACCCGGCATCGAAGCTCTCCTCACTTCACAAAACAAATGTCCTCTGCGCAAATAGCCATGAATGGTAAATATCATCATCCTCAGACCATATCACTCCCCTCCATGTTGCGCATACCCTCCGACGATGTATGAAACCAAGAGTCTGACACACGCCGGTTTAGACCATCAGGAACGTACGGGTCGACGACGGCCTTTCACGACTTGGGTCAAGAAGCTTGCCAACTTCAAGACCGCGACGTCGTCTACAGGCGGAAGCCGAAATGGCCACTCGAAGCGCGAGGCCGCCTTCAAGGGCTCCAAGAAGCGAGCTAACAAGAACAACAACCCCTATCCACAATCCGGTCGTGTCGCTGCTCCGCGCACCACGCAAAGCAATCAGTCACTCCCGACCCCGCAAACCGGTATGGCTTCAAATCAGTCGCTAAACCGAAGCCGAGACTCCAGCCCGTCGTCCGCCGACAACGTCGCCCATCGCGCAGCCCGTGCCAATTCAACCGCACCTACGCTCTCTACAGATCGCAACTCCATCCATGCCCCATCACACATGGCATCCTCGGTAACCGGGACGAGTCGAACTGCTGGTGGTGGGTTCGATCTACGTAGAGGAGGAGACAGCACATTTTCTTCGCCGGCTCCATCAGTGCGATCTCTAACCACTACTCTCACCACGATTCAGTCGATGGCCCCGAATGGCGGCACAAATGGCGGGAATACTACTGGCGGCCATTCATCGTCGCATCAGAACAATAACACCCAGACAATACAGTTCAGCCAACCTTTCCCGACGAATTCTCCCGCATCCGCCATCCCACCGCATCTTGCACCCCATGGCCACCCCACAACCTACAACTCGGCGACGGCCAACAATTTATTGACGGATAACGCCTCCATCCTTACACTTGCTTCCTCCAGCAAGCGGAGACGTAGACGGTCTATGGATACTGATGCTTCGGTGCGCGCTCTAGCCCCGTCATCGGTCTGGGGAGGTAGCCGTGAGAGTCTACCACTAAGTGTGCTAAGCGCGAACATGGATGGTATGCGTGACATCCCTCCGACCCCAGGCCTACATCAATCGGCCACGCGGATTACGGGCAACGAACGGACGAGCATCTACTCAACAACGGGCATAGCGCCCGCCCTCCCTGGCGAGCGCAACAGTCTCTATGCTGGCAAGCAGAGCATGGGCGATGGCGCGAGCATCCGTAGTGGTCTTCCTGGGCACGGCAGGGCTGATAGTATCAGTGGTAGTGTTGCTGGTGTTAACAGCCCCCTGGCAAGTCCGATGGAAGTGTCTGAGAAAAATCCAGTAGAAAAGGATGGGAGTCAAGCACTCAAAGAGAAAGGGGAAAGAGGCTGATTGAGCTGAGAAGGCGTATCACACCTCGGAGCATGGTGTATAACAGCCAGCGTCCATACTTTTGAACACGTAGCTCTTTTTTTTTTTGTTATGAGGTTGAGCTACGTTTTTTATTGTACGATTTTGCAGCTAGTGTGAATTTCCCCTGGCGGATGACTACTATAAGAGGGTTTTCAGGATGCTCTTCCTAAGTACGGCAAATCAGAGCATGGCAGGGCGGGGTCGTGGGCGTGTTGGGTGATTAGGCGTCGGGGCCGGATTACATTATTAGATACCCGATATTTTTTGCGTCTCATTCTACAATATTTCAAGATCGTGAACAACTCGTATTACGTGGATGAAGATTTCATTTGTTGAATGGCGATTACCAATTACCAGATTGAACGGCAGTATAATTGGGTAGCCGGTTAACTGAATCGAGACTGCATAGCTCTCTTGTGACAAGCATTGACTCGGGTACATCATATCATGGTCTTTCATTGCACAATCTTCTGTTCCTCATATTATATGTTCGAACCCAAATTGCCCAGCTTCAAACTTGTCGTAAGGGGCGTTAAATTTCGTAATCACTGGTACCTACCTATGCATCACTATAATACGGCAGAGGATCCAAATCCAGGCCCTCAACAGATAACTTGAAAGAATCATTTCTACTCAGGTATATCCGCATAGGTTAGCTGATATTCGCAACAATCACCCCTCGAGGGTTATTTGGTTATTTGATGATGAAGACAAAGACGAAGATGAAGATGAAGATGAAAATGAAAATGAGAAGATAAAGATAGAGAGATGAATGATAGAACTTACCGCGAATAACTCCCCGCAGCATCCAAATCCAATCGTCCGCGCACGCAATCCTCGAGATCGACGTCGGCGTAGATAATACCCCGGTCGTCCTCCCACTGCGGGCCGGCGAGTACTTGTCCGTACGGCGAGACGATGCTCGAGCCGCCGCGCGATAAGAACTTCGGCTTTGGCTGCCTAGTCTTGGTCTTGGTTTGTACGTGCTCAAACTCGTCCTCGCCCTCTTTGCTGTCATCTGCGGCAGATTCCGGAATTACATCTCCGGCTGAGATAGGACTGCCGAGGACGATCTCGTTCCCGTCTTCGTCGAATATCGAGGAGCGACGCGCTTTTCGGTGTGGAATGGCGACCGGGCTACTCGGGCTCGGTTTGGAAGTGGCTGCGCCGGGCTCCCGGACACACATGTTTGAGCTCACGACGAAGCAGCGTCCCTCAGTTCCGATTGTCTGCACTATATACGTTGACAGGCAGTTTGTTAGTATCGAATTAGAGAGATTTCAAATAGAGGTATATATAGAAAAGTTCAAATTTTCCTTAGGAAGGAAAAGGGACCGTATATGGGTGCGTAGGCAGGACGACTTACTCAGTGGAAGCCAGGTATCTCTCCCATCAGCCGTCGGAGCGAAGTACAAGTTGATACTATAGTACGATTCGTCGTCAGCCGGTATCCCTTCATATATACTTAGATAGGGCGTCCCATGTACTTCTGTGCATAAAGCGACTGTCTCAGGAGCGGCATGTAGTTCTCCCAGCAGATGGCGGCGGCGAGATTGACGCGGATACCACGAACAGTAGTACTGACGGCCTTGAGCGTTGCTGGCGAACCTTGTGCCCAGATGAGCCTCTCCATGCCCGTCTGTAATTTCCATTAGCCATCTTCTCGCGAGATACGTTCAATATCCGCAAGTTAACATCATCCGACAATCTGCAAATGAAACTTCCCAAAAAAAGCCCGATCCGTAGATGTCACCAAACATCGGACAGCGGCACCATCATCTCGGCATCGCCACTCCAGTACAAACCCTCGTTCCAAAGTATCGTAACACCCGCTCCCGTAAACTAGTATCCGTACGCGTCTCACCAAAAGCAAACACAAGGAAACCAAACCAAACACATAAATCGCAAGGCAAACAGAAAACAGACAGGCAGACTCACCGGCATAACCTTCCTCCGCTTCCCAATGACGCCGCGTCGGGGACACACATAAACAACCGCACAATAAAGACTCCCGCCCGCGCGCTCCACCAGTCCAACAACGATAAAAACGCCCGTCTGGCGCGCGACGCGGCTCGAGTTCCTCGCGGGTACCATCGCCTCTCCTCCCCACCTTACCACCAACTACCTCCTCATCTCCGAGCTTCCCTCCTGCTCCCTCACCACTCCCCTCACTCCCACTCCCACCCCCCAACTCCCTCCTCACCCACTTCTCCATCCCCCCAGCGCCAGCAGGCCCAACAACATCGCCCAAATCAACCGCATTCTTAAAGTACTTCCGGAACTCATCCCGCCCTTCCTCGGTCCGGCCCCCGATCTTGCACCCGAAGTCGGAGCCGCGGGGATACCCGCCCAGGAACGCTCTATAAGGAGAGAAAATCCAAAGTAAGTAAGTAAATCTCCTCTCTAATCAATCAAATCAAATCAAATCAAATCAAACGCAAACGAAAGACCAAAAAAACAAAAAAAAAAAAAAAAAAACACTCCTTACTCAGGCAACAACAAAAAATCCGCCTTCCCCTCCCCCGCAGCCCGCGCAAGCCTGTCAAGTTCAGCAAGCGTCTCCCGCGTAGTACCCCGCGTAGCCGGCGACGCAGTCGCGACGCGAATCTTGTTCGTTGCTAGAGGTGCCGTCATCTTTTCCTTCATCTGGTCATGCAATAGATAACCGGTTCCGAGTTGCACTGACAGATAGATAGATAAGTAGTATGCAAGAGGCAAGTGGATTGTGCGAAGAACCGCGTGGGTAAATCTATCTGGATCTAGGGTTTACTCGGTCACTCATATGCAAGATCTGGCAGACGTGCGTTCAAGCTGGCAAGACCGTCCGTGAACTAACCAAGGCTACCTTAGCAACTTATCCCACTTCCGATCGAGCGTTAGCATTAGTAATTGATAAATTACACCTAAAGGTTGTGAATGTCACGCGGCAAAAACTACCCCGCAGCAAATAACGAGCTCGGGATTTGTAAACTCAAACTAGGTACTTTCAGTCATCATGACATTAAACGAAAACGTGTATCGGCATTATTTTGACTACCTAGCTAATACTTCATGGCAACTAATGTCCATGTCCCAAGGCATGCATGAGAAAGCGTATTGATTAGCGTCCGTAGTGACATTAAACTCCCAACTCCTCATGCTATCGGGCTAGGGAAGTGCATCTCAGATACGGTATTAGCGGTCTGACACTCGACCTTTAAGTCATTCATACATCATAAAAGAAAAGAAAAAAAAAACATGGAATCCTTTTCGCGTTCCTCCAGTTCCGACTGGGAATTAGTCGCTTCCCGTCATTGTACGTCGTCGCGCAAAGGCCCGCTGGCAGAATGTGATCTCGAAAGTCTGTCCCCTCATATCTAAAGTAGGAAATATTAAATCCTGCCACAAAACTTGAGTTCGTTCGGAGTTCGCATATAATCGAGGCTTATAGCATCAGTGCAGCCAATCCGGCAGCGGCGGCAAGGCCAATTGGAATAGCCGTGGGGCGAGATCCGCCATCAGAATCGGTAGAGGTAGCTGCGTCTTCAGTGCTAGTGGCAGAATCGGTAGCAGAATCGGTCACGGTGGCGCTGGTAACCACAGTCGAGCCACTAATAGTCGCCGTTGTCTCAGTTACAAAAGTAGAGCCTGATGCTGAAGCACTGTCCGAGTCAGTTGCAACAGCAGTAGAGGTCGAGAAGATAGTGCTGGCAACAGTCGTGGTCACGGCGAGCCCATCGCTGTTAGTCAAGGTCGCAACGACATCAGTTGTGGAGACAGGAATTGTAACCTCCGATGACGACTCCGGCTCATTTGCCGTGGAGAGGGTGGTGGTAACGGTCGAACCGTCGCTGTTGGTGGTAGTCGCGATGATGACAGTTTGCGAACCACTCGCAGAATCGGTAGCCGAATCAGTA
Organism: Xylaria sp. MSU_SB201401; assembly: GCA_002288965.1. NCBI lineage: Eukaryota > Fungi > Ascomycota > Sordariomycetes > Xylariales > Xylariaceae > Xylaria > Xylaria sp. MSU_SB201401. Next base: position 33,091 of record NPFG01000347.1, read on the forward strand.
GCCGAACCACTAGACGAATCAGTGCTAGCATCGCTAGCGGTAGCAACAGCTGAGACAGTGGCAGTAGGCGAAGAAACAACATCAGGGTTGGGAGTGGCACTGAGACCACCAATTACAACACCGGCGTCTGTAGGTTCGGGATTAGCAATCTGTCCCGAATCAAGACGTGTTATAGTTGAGTGACTTACCACCACACCAGTCAACACCGTACTGCACAACCGTAGGTGCTACACCGTCAGGGCAGGCTTGGTTGGCGCAGTCGATGATTCCGTACGAGAAGTTAACATTCTTGCAGAGACACGCAGCGTCAACAGCATCCTCAGTTGAGCCTCCGTCACCGCAGCCGAGTGCGGAGGCTTGGCCCAGCATATTGTTAATGCAGGTTGTCTTCAAGGAACGATTAGCCACGCACACAGAGCAAAGGACGCTATATCAGAGAAGAGAACAGGTGACTTACACCACAACCGGGGAAGTTGTCGGGAGGAGCCAGCAAGGCCATGACATGGCCGGCCGAAGCGGCGGCAAGGACAACAGAAGTCTTCATCTTGGGTGATGTTGATTGATCACGTAATATTGCTTGGGTAATCTGTCTGACCGTGTGACTGTCTGGCGAGGACAGTTAGATTCTGCTGTTCCAGAAAACAGATGCTCAAAAAGCGTGCAAAAGCTGAAAATGTAGTTGGTATGGGTTTGAGTGAGTGAAGAGTCTGTGATGTTGGAAGATGGCGATGTAGTGGGCGATCAGAATCTGCTCATCCAGGAGGAATGTTGTGGGATGAGGGAAAAGAAGAGGAGAGAGGGAGACGGGCGAAGGGAGCAGGGAAGAAAAAGGCCTGGCAACGTGGGCAGGGCACTTGACACGATGAGTTTCGAAAGAGAAGGAAGGCACGCAAGTGTAACTCAGGTGAAGTAGTAGGTGCGATTTGATGCGTAAGTTGGAAGGAAGGCGCACACAGGCAAACCACACCAACCCCAGGCATCTGATACAACAAGCCAGCAAGATAAGAGAACTAGGTATTCCAGCGGTGTTGCGTAAAATAGGTACCTAGACCCATGATGACTTACATAGGAAGCGAGGTAATAGTCTTGAATCAAGACGTGAGTAGTTTGATAGGTAGAGGTTTTCAGAACAGCCTGTATAGAAGCGGCCAAGAGGTGGTGAGTAAGAGTGTGCAAAAGTGATGTGCAAAGGGGGAAAAGCAGAGACTGGGAGAACAGCTCAAGGATGTAATAGTCGGAGTTAGATAAATGAAGGAACAGATCATCGACGAACACAGGGCAATGTGAGACATGTACTACGTAGGTAGTAAGCTGAATTGAGGGAGGGGAGATGGAAAGCATGGGAGGCTCAATAGTGTGCTACTGGAAGTGACAATGATAATGTCAAGCTAACCTTGGGAGGGTTTAGGTTTCCTAGGTAATGAGGGAAACTGGTAGGTAGATAGGTAGGTAGATAGGTAGGTATTGAGTTGGTAGGTATGAGGCGGGAACGAGTGCAAGATCTTTGTCTAAAGTAGGTAGGAAACAGAACACTTGAGGCTGTAGAAGGTGTGTTGCATGTGTCTCGCCTTCTACCAAGACCAATGAAAATTAGTTATATTGTTTCTTACCTTGAGATGAAGGCTGTGGTTGCTGAAAGTCGAAGACTGCTTCCGTCAAAGTCAAAGAACTTTAAAGACACTGGCTACGTATGCCGTGGTTCGGTGTGAAAGAAGAAGAGGAGGGACGAGAGTTGGACCCGTCTAAGAGGCGGCTTGGCTGGAGGCTTTTGATGCTGTGGATGGACGCTGAGATCGCACAGGGAATTAATTAGACTACTTCTGCAAAGGTACCGAGAACTGAGGAGGCAATATTACTGAGGTTGCACACAAACAGCAGAGAGCTGGCGATAATTTAAATATCCCGATGTGATGGCCGGGACAACTGTTGCTGTGTCACCAGTGGTGGTTTCGTCATAGTGGCTTTTCTTCCTCCCACGACCCCCCGGGTGTGTCTTGGTGTGTGCCTTGGTTGTTGATGCCTCACATCTCTCTCATAGGGCAGGGTATTCATTAGTACGGTACCTGCTCTCGACTACGCTCCCAACCTCTGCTGTATGCAGGTACGTAATGGCAGGTGTAGCGAGACAATGACTAGTTCATTTCTCTAGTTGCATCTTACTGTAGGTAGTCGGCCTCATACCCTGATCAACGATGATAAACTACAAGTAATCCATCTACTCACTTAGGTATGATATGATGCAGACAGCCTCCTCCGCACTCTACGTAGTGCGCTGCTAGGATGGCAGGTTAGAGCATAGCGCTATCTCCCGCTAACTCCGCCGCTTGTCTCGGTACCTGCCATTCCACGATGATACCCAACTTACATACCTTATACCTACTTCCAGCTAGCCTTTCCTTGCTATGTATGTACTATTAAATCTGCTACTCGTTTGCTCTTATCCTGTCAGAAATGGCTATGGCCCTCCAATCGTTATTTAGATACATACCTAGGGCAGACAAAGAGTCAAGTGGCTGTCAAAGAACTTAGTTGTAAGAACTGGTGATGTAATCTCGGGATATGCATGCAGTGTAAATGTCACGCTGCTTTCAACGCATTACAAGTCTTCTGCCGTACAAGGATAACCCTAGCACCACGTCTACCAAGCGCTAAGAAATAACCTTGGTAGATCTTGTCCCTCAACCTATCGCCAGCCGGCAAACCGATTCCGGGTAGCCTCCTTCAGGACACAACAAAGCTTAGGTACATGGGTAGATGACGTGATGGGAACAGCTGAAGTTAATGAGGTTGTCATACCACGTTTGCATGGCTACCTTGCGCTAGCTTCCCAGTTTTTTTCAACAATTGCTATCTGGCACCATACGCCGACTCGATGCTGGGTCTTCAAGCAAACATTGTTGCCTAAGCTCGCTGGCAGATCATAGGTAGACTGCGGTAAACGTGTTGGTGGCTCCAGATCGCCAGATAGATTTACTTGGGAGACCATCGTTGATTAGATTAGATGGAATTGGGTCAAACACGCAGTGTAGATACACCCCGCACCCCACAATATCTTCCATACCTGGCTTTCAGTTCCTTAGTGAAGAAGCAGATGCTAGCATCCCCTGTCCACCCACTGCAAAACGAATCATAGACGGAGGCATTGATTCTGGGGAGAATGAACGAGTTACATCACTGCTACACGCTTCCCAGCTAGCGTGGGTTTGTATGTATGCTGTACGTAGAGGTGCTTGCTGCCGTGGCTGCCGTGGCTGCCGTGGATGCAGGCCAGGTAGGTACATAGGTACCTACTTAGTAGCTTACCGAATCAAGTAGTTGAGCAAGGGTCATGGCACTCTTTATTGGCCAACGCTTAGAGCTGAATTACTGGGTACATGGCACGGATTGCCCGGAGCTCCTGACCCCGCAGCCTACTACTATATGTAGGAATGAATCAATGTGTTTCGATTGTCGCAGCAAATCGATCTCAGATCGCGGGATCTGGATCTCAGTGGGCCGTCGTAGCAGTGTAGCGGCAAGGAAAGCAACGATCATATATACAAAGCGGAGGTAAGCAAAGTGAGTGAAGGAGTCGACTTGTTTTGTATTAAAGCATCATAGATAGTCACTGATGAGGTATAACGGTGTCCTGGAACAGTACCTAATTCTTGGTAATGAGGTCCTCACCGCTGGGAAATAAATGTTTGGCAAACCGTGACACCCCGACACCCCGACGCCACGAGAGGGCAATTGGAAAGGGCCGAAAAGTTCTTGTGAGAGAGATTGTTACTGGTGTATGTATGTTTGTCGCACTGAGAATTAATGTTACCCCTCCTGGACCTAGTATAGATCTTTCCATCTCATTCATCGAGGGTATACCATTGATTTACCGAAAAAACAGAGTAGGTACTGGGGAATATAGCGAATGGAAGCAGGAAGCATGGTTAACTTCGCTGTCAGCGGGGCATACTGTATGACGTCTTACAGTTTCAAGGTTGGCGACCTCGTGATCTGTAAGTGCTGTACAGCACTTAGTTGTACAAAGCAGGTGCCTTAGGTACTTAGGCAGGTACTACTTACCCAAGTAGGTGCTATTGTTCGAGGTAGGTATGTCGCAATTGATTGCTTGGCCACATTTGCAGTGGCTTGGAGTCCGGCCATCGGTACCACAACCACTACGGAAATCCCAACTTGACGCAAGTGCAATAACAACAACAACAACAACAACAACAACAACAATAACAACAGGAAACATTGTTTTACCCCATACAGCCCGTAGGACGAACTTGATTATTCGGTGACACCGTCTGCGCTCCGGCCGGTGGCATCCCATCGTTCGGTCCTTTAATCTCACCATCATGCTCTGACATTAGTTTTAGACTCATGTAGGCTTGTATCGCTCCCTCAATGCTCTGGATCAGCCCAAACACTACCGTCAGTATCAACACCAGCACGGCGACCCAAAACGTATACCACTGCACCGCGTTTCGTCGGTCATGCCACCACTGCCTCAGTGTTTTGGGTTGGGCTTCATCGTAGACCTGCTTTAGCATGACTAATCTGTCCCGCCAAATATGAAATCTTTCAATCTGCCTCAGATCCGTCTTCAGTCGGCCGCACCGAGCTATTCTTGGGTCCACTCGGGGTAATTTCGATACCCATTTTCGAGTTTCGCAGTCTGTTGAAGGGAATAGTAAAGCCAGTGTTTGAAGTGTTTCCGCTGCTAGAGTTTCTGGGAGCAGGCTTTGCGAGCTGCTGTCCCGGTTAGCATACGTCGCTAGACAGCGAGTCGAAGGATACCATCTTACCTCCGACGCTGCGATTCTAGAAATGACACGTGATGGAAAACATGCACCTTGGTATCGTCGTCGGTCAATCTCAGATGATCAAGGAGGTTGTCCGTCCAGATGATCTCTAGGCCAGTGATCCGACCGAAGTTTCTCGCCCTGAAAGTCTGCTCTAACTTGACCTTCTCATGTGCGAGAATCGGCCGGTCGCCGAAGTACTTGGCAAGAAATTCACCTAGAGAACCGCTCTTCCAGTGTATCTCGGTGCTCCCCGAGAAGCCATGAGAGGATATGCCGCAATTGCACATAACCACCAGGCTCGCAACTAAATCAATCGTATTTTCCAATAGCTCGTCCTCATTGGCATGGGTTGTCTTCAACTTGGATCGCAGCATCTCTTTCAAGCATCCTCTGGTCGCACCCGCCTTCAGCAGATAAGCCACATCAATGACATCGCGGTGTGTCCTCACAGCGATATGGCGTCCACCGTCATGTAACCCGAGAGCGCTTGTCTTGGAATAATAATTCCATAAAGTTGTGAGGCTCGTGTTTGATCCATGAAGCTGCGAGTTTCTGAGCCCAAAAAGCTCATGGCAGATCTCAGCCTGCGTGAGTGAATCAATTGGTGCCTCCAAGAGGCTCATGTCAATTTTTGAACCCATCTGAGGAGATGCGCGATGATTCAATTAGCGAAGAAAATCTACGAACTCTCGGTCAACTTTCTCTGTTACCTGTCATGGTCATATATCAAGACCAAGTGTAGCACTGCTAAGCCCCTGACGCGTAAGCTGGTTAGCCCTTGAGGCGTTCAGCCCATCTCGTGCGACCCCCAAACTCCAGATCCTCCTGGCTTTACAACGAGCATTACGCGTTCAATTACCGATTCGATCATTCTCATTGCATCCTCAACTTGTCAACGGTCAGACCTAGGCCGGCTGTGCTATTTTTGAAGGCCAACAAAAGCGCAGCTTCTCTTCCTGCTGGTTCCTCTGTCCCTCTCAAGTTTACCTTATACCTGTCTTCGAAAGTCGATGATATCCTTACCAGTTGTTTCTATCACCGACATGTCTACGCCTCGGTATCTGCCGACCCGGCTGGCTTCACGGGTGATAGGGCTGTCTGCGATTTTACGGGAAAGAGCCGCGGGACAAAAGGCATGGCCCAACCCTGAGCGCTCCGCAGGGCGCTTGATCCGCAAAGTTGGGAAAGAATCAATTTGGGAGGTTCAGGGCGATGCAAGAGAAACATTCAAATCCATCGCAACAGACATCAAACGCTACCTAGACAGGTGTGTTGAGCCAATCCCGAACTGGGTTACGGTATGTAATTCTTGGAGCCTTGACCTTTCAATAATCGAATATTTGAGGAATGACTCCTCACGGTAGGAATGTAATTTGGAGACGCCTTACGCTTCTGAAGACTGTGAATCATGGTCAGAAAGCCAATCACTAATTCTAAAGTTTTCAGTGGTCAATGTACATGATCGGTCCCACAGTAGGCAGCGCACGTCCGACGATCGTTTTCTGCTGTGAAGTGGCCGCACATCGTCGCGAGGTCAGGAATATAATCAAACAGAGTGGAATTTTGGACCGTTATCCTGGCATAAAGACCGGCCACATGCCAAGAGCGCCGGGCTTTGATCACCTCGTTCCATTAGCTCCAAGCAGTAGTGGCAACAAGAGCACGATTCAATTGGAAATGTCACAGAATGCCCCTGGCATGTTACTTACCATCACGGGCTATGCTGGTGGCCAGCAATGGTCAACGAAAGCAACCGTTGGTGGCGTAATCCGCGTAGGTAGCAAGTATTTCTACACTACGGCAGCCCACCCGTTTCAAACACATCTAGACGCAGGCAAATTTCCCGAACGGCCAGCCTTTGGGAATCAAAGTGATGGGGACAATGAGGATGACGCATGCAGTTTTGACGGAGACTCCGATACTGCTTTTGAATTAGAGGATGAGATTTCACCCTTTAACGACGTAACAGCAGAAGAGAGAATCGCTCCTGCATGCAGTGATCATATCCAACTGAATGCGAAAGAGCAAGAAGCTCTAGAACACGCAAATACAGATAATCACAATCACCATACAGTACCGATATCGACTGAACCTGCACCGGATTATCAAACTTCTCTTGAGCCTAATACGCTGATAAATGAACTCGCGTTTGACTATAATGGAGATTTCTTTATCCCGTCGCATGGCAGCCCCGGCATCGAGGCTGACTTTGCCCTTCTGGAGGTAACCGAGAGCCATCATCGGGTCCAAAATGTGGTATCAAGACAGGCAGATGGGAATTGCGTTACTGTCACACAGCTATCTAAGTCGGACAAGAACAATGCGCCTGTTAGCCAAGTTCTCGCCATTACCTCGCGCGGGAATATGAAAGGGCGGTTATCCGGTACACCCTTCTACACCCGCGGCCCTAATGACAAAACCTTCCAGAATATGCTTTGTGCAACCTTCAGAGGCACCTTAGAGAGAGGAGACTGCGGCGCATGGGTTGTCGATAGGGACACTGGTGGTTTGTATGGTCATATTGTCGCTGGCTCCCCTAACTTAGGAACTGCTCTCATCAAACCATTTGATGATGTCTTTGAGCATATTCTGTACCGTACGGGGCACCTTCCCGCTTTTCCTACCGGCCGTGCGAAAAGACACTTCCTAAATGACCGCCCAAGAACTGCTCAGCTTAGGGCTAGTGATGCACCTACAGCAGCCTCAGGTGTGGTGCAGGGAAACAACGCAATATCAACTAATCGGCACATCAAAAGCAGCACCGAAGAACCGGTTGACACGACGATATTGATTGCTGCCGAGTCGAGAAATGGACCAATGTTTCCCAATAGCCATAGCGAAGCTGAGAGTGCAAACAAAAAGGGCAAAGGAATTCAAGGCAGGGCAGCCATTGCAAGAATAGAACGTCGAACATTCCCCCTCCAATTCGGCCCACGAAAGGGACAAAAATCCAATAAGCTTGTGTACCCAGCATTATTATACCCCAAATGTGATGTTTTTGGCTTGCCATCTTATACGTCGCTGTCAACCCAATCATTGCAACATTCAGCTAAAGTATCGCAAAGATTCTATAGCCTGCTCTATTCCTTATCTCGAACACCCCTCGGTTGGGAGAACTCTGGTTTGCTCGACGAGGCTTTGAAAAGAATCCCACTGCGTCGAATCTATAATGATGCCGAAAACGAATTCAATAATTTGAGAGCCATTGCTATGTCTCTAAAAGCACCACAACCGAAGTGGGGTTATCAGGACTATGTAGTACGTGCCTTGATGCAATGGTTCAGGAAAGACTACTTCACGTGGGTGAATCTTCCACCCTGTGATCACTGTTTCCATTCTACAGTGAGCAAAGGCGAGGCTAGCCCGACTCCGGAAGAGAACGTTTTTGGTGCTCTCCGCGTTGAGTTGTACCAATGCACTAATAACGATTGCGCTCGGCTTACGCGGTTTCCTCGATACCCAGATCCATGGATATTGCTGGAGACCTGTCGCGGCCGTGTCGGGGAATGGGTTCATGTTTTCAGTTTGTTCTGCTGTGCGATTGGTGCTCGGACACGATGGGTTTGGAGCGCGGAGGACCACCTTTGGGTAGAGGTTTATTCGAAGCACGCAGGTCGTTGGGTGCATGTTGATGTGATAGATGGTGCTTGGGACGACCCATTCTTGTACAGCGAGCGCTGGGGGAAAGCTTTGTCTTACTGTATCGCATTTTCCACCGAAGGAGCTACTGACGTGACGAGGCGTTACGTCCGCGAGGAGAAAATGCTCAAACCCCGGAATAAGTGTTCTGAGTTGGCTCTATTCTACATACTCAAGAAAATCACAGCCGAAAGGCGCGATAGATTAAGTCAAGAGGATCAGGAACGCCTCAGAGTGAGGGACGCCGTGGAACAGGAGGAGCTTCAGACATTTCGTGTCCTATCAGTTACGAAGGAACTCCTTGCATCTCTGGCTCCGCCACCGCAATGTGGTCCTAGTCAGCAGCAACCGAGACTCCAGGAGCCAAAAGGTCTTCCGCCGAAACTCGCCCTGGAAGAGAAATGGCTTGAAGACACGCGCAAGGTAAGACACCCTTCAAAACTCTCGTCGTTCAATATTGGACATTTGCTGATTCTAAATAGCTCATGGATGACTATTGTGAATGGGATGCTGTATCACCAGATCGGTGATAAAAGCTTATGCGAAGGAAAAAAAAAAAAAAAAAAAAAAA
>NPFG01000348.1:0-42027 GCA_002288965.1 Xylaria sp. MSU_SB201401
GACTTTAACTTATAAGTTAAAATTATTATAAACTTTTAAATAAAAATTTAATGTTTTTAACCTAAAATTATAAAAGTAGTAAAGAAAAAAAAAGTAAAAACTAGTATCTAGGCGTTAATTAGCTAAAATGTTAGACGTTTATAAAATTAAGCAAAGGATAAGGCATAGGGTTATATATAAAGATAAAGCCCTCGATTATAAAGTCTTTAAAATTATAAAAGACTTTATAAAGGTTATTATAGAAGATAAATTAAAGGCTAAAAGCTGTATTACTATAGTAATTTCTTAAAAATAGTATTCGCGATCATTTTTATTAAAAAAAAACGGCTTTAATTGAGTAGTGGTGGTAGGAGGCTAAAGTGGCCCGTGAGGGTGTGGCCCGGGGTCCCTGCATTTAACTTAATGATCGTGGTTAAGTCATAAACAAGTATTAGTGTTATTTATAAACCTAGCGTCTCAAGCTCAATGATTAAGTGAAAACAACCTTTTCTTAATCACGTAGTCAAGCACACAACTCTTAAAGCTAGTTACACCAAGTCGTCTGGTCGCTTGAAACAGGATGGCACATAGGATTGTTCGATAAAATTAGACACCTCCCAATCTACCCTAGTGTTGAGGTGAGTTTTTCTATATATACCGTCGTAAAGTTAACCGAATTGCATGCTTTAGGAAACTCCAGGGGGCATGTTTGAGACACAAGACGGCTGTCTCAAGCATACTGGAGCCCATTCTCGGTATACTGTCTGGTAGATTTGGGGCTCGGGTATTTTACTGGAGATTTCGCTCAGACTATTATACGTGACAGTGTTGGCGTAGACGGAGGCTTAAACTATTAGTATTAGGGACATGTGTGAGCTGGGAATAGGGATTAACACAGCTATAGAATGAGGAGTTAAAAAAAGTGAGAGCCAATACCCACAGCGTTGATGATTTTTTAGCGAAGAGCGAAAACATAACATGGCATTAGACACCTATGGTTAAAAGTTGGAGATTATAGGCAAGATTTTACAGAAGATCATACGCGTTACTAACATAGGCTGCCATAATATGGCTATTATCCTTTTAATGTAGTGTGTAACACCTGTAAGTTCGAGGGTCAATGTTGCCGAGAAGGCAACCCACCAGGTGATCGTCATGCCTGTGTAGGTAGATAGCTAGACGCAGATCAAAAGAGCTTCGACAGCGGTCATATATACGGGTTTAGAACTAAGAATATTAAGGGAAGTGCGGCCGCTACCACTATCGTACCTAGTCTCCTACTCATCTACCTTACTAATAGCCAGTTCCAGTAAGCTGAGGCAGAGACTTTTGCGTACAAATGTTGAAGTGTTAGTAAATAGTTACACCTTGCTAGCGGTCTTCAAATAAACCTCTCGTTTATTGGAAAGAGCAAGATGGTCACTAAAATCTGACACCTGTAGGATCTTTCCCCGTTCATGCTTTCTGACTATACTCTCTGTTATGCTGCTTCGTATGTCTTGTTGACCAGTTGCACACGTGCTTTCAAACCAAAAACAGCAGTGACTTACACATCAAAATCACGGTTCACGCTCTATATAATCCTAGTCCCGCATGTCTAAAACATAGGATATTACAAAATCAGTTTTTGGCAGCGGACTTCTCCTTGAGGCTCTTGTAGGGGGCGTAGTCACATACTTCGCCCTTCGTTCGAGCCCATTCATCTATCCAGCATAGGCCTCTTGCCAGCACAGCTCCTTGGGCCTCTCATTCATACTAGAGCAATCCGAGAAACCTAATTAACCACAGAGGCCTACACAAATCCAAGACTTACCTGTATGAGTGTGGGCTCTGGGAGCCCGAACCTATATCATCCGAGGGCAGCAACACCACATAGATCGACCTAGATATATTTAATATAATGATCAACGGGAACGAACACTTAGTTACAGCTTATAGCTATACCCTCGACTACCAGCCATTCCACCAGGGCAGGTATAATAAGTCATCCGGAAAGGATATGGTACCACTCGACAAGAACGCTGCGAGGCATTGAAAGGGGCAACTAGCCACTTGAAGACTTCTTCTTGTGAAGCATCAACTTACAACTTTCTTGAGAGTAACGTCTGATTACCTAACTCTCATGTGGCTCCTACACTCCAATGCACCATTATCTAAGTAGGTGCCTGAGCCAATAGGCACGTCACCACCACTGATGGCTCTAATGTAGCTTCAATACTACCGTGGTTATATTTTTATCTACCTGCAGCACTCGGATCGGATGATGGGTATACCAAATATTGTGTCAGTTCTTGGGCTGCTGTCTGATTGGCTGTGCGGCCAGAATCCTTAGGATTGCCCTCGTTTAACTAAGCAATGTCAACTTGCGATACACATCACTACATGCCAGTGGATGTGGTACCCCTGAGCTGACGATCCATCGGAACCGCAGCCGCTTGCACCAAAAGCAAGCTAAGCTTTAAGGACGGGGAAGGATGGATGTACCTGTTTGGGGACAAATGCCTGCCTATCCGAGTAGCGGTACCTACCAGAGTGGCAAGGCCAGTCTCTGCCTCGCCTCCTGCCGCCTGCCTGGGCTTTACCGACCTGCCAATTGGCGCTATCCACTTCACTTAGATAGCAGCCGCCACCGCTCGCTGCTCCCCACCCCAGAGCCCACCTGTCTTCGAAACGCCTGCGCCGTCGCCTCCGCTCGCCGAGTGTCTTCCCCCCTAATTAAATCCACATGCATTTTGATGCATCTGATAGCAACCTCCCGTCATGCATCACCATCTCCACCGCCGTTAGACACCACCACCACCACCAACAACAACGCCGTCGCTGGTACCAACAGCAAGAACGAACACCGTCCAATGTCGCCACCAACGCCCATGCAACCAACAGCGGCATCGACAGGTTAGACGTCATAACGCCTGCGACCAACTCCACCCCCTTGCCAATCTCGCCTGCCCTCCGCCTTCTGCCTTGAGCACTCACGAAGCCCTCAAGCGCCCCCCACGGCCCACGATAATCCTCACCACGGATGCCACCCGCAGCCTAATTAGCACCGACAACACCGCGCAAGACCAAGGTCGCCCGCGCGCCTAGTCTAGACCTTGGTAGCTTACCTGGCTACGACTGCTTGGGACTTTGGCTTGACGGTGTGTTCGGAGACAAAAAGGACCAACGCGCTGACAAAACATTGTGACCCTGGCCCCATTCCACACATAATTACCCCGTAAAGCGAGCATTAGCTCATATCCCGGGCCAAGCCCTGTCAGTCGCTTTCGCTAGTACTCTAGTCGATATCTGCTCTTCCGTTAACCTGAATTTCAATTCATCTTCGGTGCTGGCATCGCCCCAACCTTCCCATCTCTACTATCCAACCGCCACACCCGAAGCTGCCGCCCCTCATCGGGGCTACGCGCTGACCGGCAGGTTGTATGAGTAGTAGACCTTGCTCGTTCTACTTCGAATCAACATTTGCTACTGTTGCCCTTGATTGAACCGCCCTCGAGTTCGCTAAGGTTATATTAGCATACATGATTTTCGTACTGGCATGTCAGGTTGGGCTATCTTAAGCTATACACCATATCCTCCTAAGCGCCCTTCGCTGGGCAGCATGCCGTCACCGAGATCCAGCCAATTCTCCAGCCAGTCTGGTCTAATGGCTTCGAACGAAAACCTTCTATCATCCTCGGCGGAGAGGAGCGCTGCTCTCTCAACCGTCTCGAATGCTCCCTCGACAGTCTCCAAGCCCTCTGCCACACAGCTGCGAGGGTCAAAGGCTTTTGTCGTTCGCAATAGCCGTACCTACATTAACGACGAATTCCCATTGCCTTACCCACTTCCTGTAGATCTTCCAGAACTACACCGCCAATCCCTTCGCACGCTGCTCATGTTCCAGTTGTTTGGGGGTCCCATCCTCTCGACCGCTTTCGCAAGCAAGCCACCAACTCGTGTTCTTGATGTTGGCTGTGGTGCAGGCTTTTGGAGCATGATGTGTCATCGATACTTCGCGCAGCATGGTCATTCGTCCATCTCCTTTACTGGCCTGGATATAGTTCCCTTGGGTGGAGCAGGGCTTGATGCAAATGCAAAGCCCGACAAGGAGATGCAGTGGCGGTTTGTCCAACATGATATACGCCAGCTCCCTCTCCCCTTCGCCGACGGCGAATTTGACTTGGTCATGGTCAAAGATATGGCATTCTCTACCTCATTTCGCGACTCACAACATATCATGGAGGAATATCTACGTGTATTGAAGCCCGGTGGTGTGTTGGAACATTGGGAAACCGATTCCACTATTCGCATGCTCCGCCCACATGCATCCAAAAAACCTGGAGCAAGAGTACATGACGACGATTCTTCAAGCGATGGCGGTGATGATGAAGATAACGCCGAGAGGATGGGCGCCTATGTGATGACCACAAATACACCTATAAGTGCGCCCCTCAACTCCTATATGGTAGAGTATAATGGGTGGGCAACGAAGGCGCTCGAGGCACGGGGCTTATCTCCTGTTCCCTGCACCCTCATTGGAGCCTACCTACTACAAGAAGCGGAGTCCCTCACAGATGTCCAGTCGAAACGACTAGCAGTGCCATTGAGCGAAATTAGGTGGGAGCGGGAGGGTGTTGGTGGCGTGGTAACAAAGGACGGCAAGAGCTATATCGACTCACAGAAGGGCAAGTCGAGGGATCAGGACTGGAAAACCGAGAGTCCGATAACGGCAGCACAGTCCGCGCTACGGAGGACGGCCCTTGAGACGACGGTCAGCTTTATCCTCGCGCTCGAACCGCTTCTTCGTGAAGTGAGCGGCAAAAGCCAAGAAGAATGGGACACGTGGGCGGGTAAGATGACCAACGATCTTTTACGGGATGGTGGCACGAGCTGGGGTGAATGCCTAGAAGTGGGAGTCTGGACTTCCCGGAAGAGGCATAGCAAAACATAATATTGATGAAGACGACGAAGAAGACGAAAAGCAACACTGCATCTATCAACATGTGCTTCTTCCTGAAGCCCTCAGCATAATATCGTCAGGTTTTCTAAAGTTACAGCACATGCGACAATGTTTTGTGGTGGCCAGCCCCAACACGATTCAGCACTTTAATATGGAACCCCAATCTTAGACATGTTCTTTTATTTCTCTATTTCTTTTCCGCCACGGCTTTTCTTTCTATCTTCTTGTGCTACGCGCCGTCGTATCTTTTCCTAAGCGTCCGATACCTTTTGAGATAGTATCTGCATAGCGTTTTGTTATCAGCACAGTTTCTGTCAGCGCGAGTTGACGCGTGGTCGAAGTGAGAAGGAATGGGCAGAGGCGTGACGCCTCTGCAGTGAATTATAGTAGACAGATGAATAATGTGTCTTTTCACCTGAAATTTTCTGACGACTACAGCTTGAAGGACTGCATATTCGTTTGAGAGTTCGACTTTTGGGGTGTAGACGTGTCAATGCGCGTATTTGTTTGATTTGGGAATTGGGTATGGGAACAGGCTAGCGCACGCCTGAAAAGAGCCCGAGTTACGAATGGTTCGTCATAGACGGTAGAATCCACAGCTAGAGGATCAATGCTCATTTGAACAAAGAATTGACAAGACTTGTGCAAATGCACACGAAGTGAACCGATCGAGCGTGTCCACTCAAGCCATTGAGTTCAATTCAAGATTTACCTACAATGCTTCAATTTCTGTTGTCTGTGCGTAAGTTCGGGTTCTCAGGTATGGATATTGTACAAAGAAGTGGAAGATAGTGGAAAACGACGGGCGAGAACTCAGAAGAGACGAACCTTTCTTGACAAACTCGGCTCTCTCTATCCCTTTCCGGATGTCGTCCTCGCTCCTCATGTGGGCGTTCGATATGAAGGCGCGGTGCAATCGGGGTCGGAAATAGGAGAACCCTAATGGATATTCTTTGCCTAGATGGAGGAGTTCTGCGAGTATGTAAGTAAGTGTAAGGGAACGGGCCAAGGCTGAGCTGATGTATGATGGATGCAGCTATACCCTTGTAAATGGCGACGACTTGACGCCTTAATTCAGAATTTGGCGCTGACATCATGCGGTGTTTTTATTGTATGTAACTGATGTTCAGAAAAGTCATTTTGAGTCTCCTTGGTGATAGGATTTTTAAGAAAGTGAGGTTGCGATTGATGTTGTTAATCGTGTTATGTATTCGAGCTAAGCTTACAAAGTCAAGGTTAAGTGCGACCCCACAGGATGGGAAAGCCGCTGCCCGCGATGTGACGCCATCGTCTTAGTACCGCGGCCCCTGTCCACGCTGTCACTCAGCCTTGAGCTACCCGAAACAGGTAGGTAGACTCTCCCTGACCCAGGCACATCTTCACTGGGTTAGGGGTTAGGTACTGTACCTCTCATCTGTTGCCTTATCTACCCCAGACCCGAAAGCGCAAGCCCCGAACCCCTCCAAGATCATCCTCGGCTCCAAGGGCGCATAAGCTTATCTAATCCGCTTTGGCCGTTAATCGTCACTGTCTGAGAATCCGGAAAGCACGAGATTGGCCGGAAAGGACGAGTAATGATTGAGAGCTTTTGTATGAAGGAGACCTCTCAGACGAACAGACCGTAATGCCTCTCCGACCTCGTTTTGGCGCTGCTCTTCGGCCCCGATTCGCGATACCGGCTGTGCGACTTCGCGCATCGCTCGTACAATCCCACTTCGCGACGAAAGCGAGTCTTTCCACAAGTACACAGAAGGAATCCAGTGCCCAGCCTTTGCCGCCGACTCGATGGGTATCAGACGTGCGCACGAGAATCGGCAAATGTATAAGTTTTGGCTGTAACCCGGCTCAAGTTCAGCGTGCCGCTACGATTGTAGAAACGCTGACGAGGGAATGGCGCATTCTGAGCGCCGGGAGCGAGGGGTTCCTTGCGGGCAGCCGGGCAGGCCTTGAGAGCCAACAGGTAGTCTGGGGGGAAATGGACAGCTTTGTAGGTCTTCCGTTGACTTCCCCTTGTTGTTGGGAGGCATAGTCTAGCTATACATTTGTTTGCCGTGTTGATAGCGGGATCAATGCCTTCGATAGCAGCCCAGGCTAATATTGCCTCACAGCCTGTGGAAGATTGACCTCTATCTCTAAGGTGCTCCGTGAGACAATATGAGCCTGGGTACGCTCGACAGCTCTCATAGTGAATGGGAGAAGGGGCTGCAACTTTCACAAGACCACCACAGCGTGAGCTAGTCTTTGAGAAAGGAATATAACTTCAACTTCGGTGAAATAGCTTGCAAATTCACTAGCTGACGTGCGAGCGCATATGCCAGGGCCACGTCAACAACGCAAACTATATACGATATGCCGAGTCTGCACGTGTCAACTGGATTCTGCACTTCGCGGTACAAGACTCTAAACATAAGGATGCATGGAGAGATCTCATGCAACCGAAGGTAATTGGCTTGATAATGAAGTCAATCACGGCCGAATACAAATTTGTGAGTATTTTCTACTTAACATGCGCGAGTTCATCTACGCTTCGAATGCCTTCAGTACTAGCCAACATACCATCATGCAACAGAAGACCGCCATATAAACTTCATAGAACTTGCAGAGTCATCGACTAACGTGACTTGTCATATTCATTAGCCAATGACGACTCCAGACACAATATCCGCATACCATAGGCTACGTATATGTCCAGAGGAAACCCAGTAAGCATTACTGTATTCTTATTTCCTGTCCACCTTTTCCCGTGGCTATCAGGATCATGTCCAGAGCGCCCGGGCGAATGAGCCAAACTACAACTATGCGTAATACCTTCTGACTTTGAGACTCTCTAGCACATCATTGATTCTCGATTGTATCATACTCTCGCACAAACACCGTCGCATCGCGGCGCGCACATACGAAGACGTAGCTATATACGATTATCGAAAAGCCAAGAAAACCGTGCTCCCAGATTTCATGCTTGATGTGCTTCGAGACACATGGCAAAAGCAAGAGGAACGCGCGGCCTGGGCCAGAGAGAGAATCTGGGGCTTACTGAAAGAAGTAGAGTCCTTGGAGAAGGAGACGTGGGATCGCGAAGACGCCGTTGAGGACTTGGGCGTGGCTAATAAGTAGAAGACCAGATAGACGTTATTTGGATTTGAAACGAACACAGAATTTAGCGGAGCATCATCTGGCGAGCACTCTGCTGATCAGAGGACGAATTTTGCATATAGCTATAGGATAGATATCCTTCTAGATGTATAGAAGCTTAGAAGCACTACATTGCCTACACCTCATCTTCCCTTTTTTTTTTTTTTTTTACTATCCCTGGTTATACTCTGATTATATATCAGTTCAGCAGTGACTGTGTGCCCCTGTCATACCTTGGTGATATGGTGGTCAACCTTGGTTATACGCATTGGGCTAACACGAAAGACCCTGGGATAGGTGTAGATGATTTATGTTCTGAATGATTCATAATACACGTTCGGGTCTGAATGAACGAGCCACGCTGCAATGCGAATATACAGCCCAACTTGGAGCGTCAGACTATCCGACCTACCTCCTTCTTTACACTTCAGACGCAAAAAACAGTTACTTGTAGATTCTTCGTCCGACAAATGTCTCGGACAGCTACGTGTGGCACAATCCCCACCACGCATCTCCTCGGAGTGACTGACTAGTTTGACGGACGTTCCAGCGTGAATCCGATAACTGATAGAAATTCACTCAACTACCTGAACGAGCCCACACCAACAACCTCCCGAGCACGATCCATCATTGGACGAATAGGTCTCGCGATTTATAGTATCGACGGGATGTGGTTGGTATAATGTAACCTATGATCGGTAGTTACTGCCCACCCACCCGTTCAATGGAACTTTGGAGATCTACTCTCCTCTCCTCTGTTCCTCCTCCTCAGTAATTAGATGATTTTCGAGCTCGTTGTTCCGGCTATTGAATAATTGCCGGGTCAAGAGTTTGTTCCTACGCTCTCTCCTATAAGTGGTTATAGGTTGGTGTGCACGACATGCTTACAAAGTAGGGGGGGTTGGAGTCGCTCACTGGGTTACCGAGGTTGACTGAATCGTGATTGCTCGGTGATCATGGTATTTTTCTCCCTTTTGATCACGATAAAAACGTGCATCACATAGATGATCAATTTATACTAGAAGGGCATCAGCTGTCGCGTGACTAGGTACTAAGTTACAACTTGCACGGCAACCACTTATAACAGCTGAAAGCGAACGATATTAAAAACAAACGTAGTGATCGATCAAGTATTATAAATCGCAATTATGACGGTCGGCAGCATGGTATCTATATAAGTCTACCTAGATAGGTATTCCGTGCCGTCGACCACCACATGTCTAATCGGGTCGGCATCAATAACTCTGAAACGCAAGCAGATCAACCGACCTGGCTCCGATAAAAGAACCATGCAACATCACAGTACATATATACATATACACTCGCTTGATGGCTGCGAGTCATTCATCGGTATGTGCCGGTAAAGGATATCTACAGGGTACAGCAGCATTGTTTGCTCTTTACATTCTAACTTTTAAGGGCGTACACGCATGCATGCGTTGTCGTGTATGGATGTGCATACGTACAGTATGCCCGTGGGCGGCATTTCCCCGCAAATGCACCAAAGCCAGCCCGAGCAGGGAGCACCCAGCAGCAAGGCACGCGCAAGAAACGGGGGTCCCTACACACAGACACACAGCACCGATCACGGTGCTCCATTACCCATCTCCATAGGCCTGTGAATATGCGGGCGTGTCTTGCTGCTGAAGTAGTTAGGTGGACTTGGACGGCTATCCTGGTAAAGTCGCTCTTGCAAAAGTTCGCGCTGTTGTTTTGGTCAGAAGATCTGCTTGGATGCTGTGGTGAGAGGTATTGCGGGGGAATGACATATCCAGATTTTGGCGCCTCGGGCATCAACAGGTTGTTCATTGCGCATGCCAAATCGTATCATGTGGCTGATATAGTACGGCACACAAAAGTCTCATTAGTAATCTCGTCTTCCATTGCATCGTACTGCGCGGCCATCGAGTTAGACCGGCGACAGGCGCATCGTATGTGCTACTGATGGCAGGCTGAGGGGTTCGGAGCTGATATACCTTGGTTAGTTCCCAGAGATTGATTGGTACCGTTTTGATGACACAATATGACCTATATCCCGCATTGCCTCTCGTCTTACAGAACATATATGTATATCATCACTTGCAGCATCTTACCGTGAAACGGATTTCTCTGGTTGGGGCGTTCAACGGTAAATGCCGCAGAACACACTGATTGGAAGAAAAGAAGCGTTTGGACCAACGACGCCACCAACATACGAACATAACAATGTGATAGGTGGTGCAGTCTGGGACTTGTAAGCGGTGAGCGCGCGACAAGTCATGTTGTTGATTGACTGGCTTAAGCTCTACACCTATCACAATCCGGCTTCGCAAAGGTAGATAACAGGTTGGCCGTGTAATGAGCGCTCACATGTTCTTCGCCGTGAGCCTAAAGAGGACAACTTCTAACATTAGTCATTCGTTGTTCAATCTTGAGCGGGGATCCTCATGGTGCGCCTTGCCCTTTTTGCCGGCTTTCCTTTTCGGTCTGGCCTTTTTCTCTTTACACTATTCTGTTTTTCTCTTTCTTAGCGAGGGTATTAGTACGGATGTTGGTACGATTGTGTCACGTACATAACCCTTCAAAAGCTTGAATTTTTACAACCGCCCAAATGCCGAGATCCATAGGGCCATTCGAGCGCACTTTTCCACTTTCTACCTAGCCTCATAAGTCAACATGAGAACGGGCCTTAATGGGCTAGAAGTTGGTGTGTTGGTGTTGCACTGCGAGGTCTGCTTTTGGTGATAATTGGGGCGAATGAGCGAGAGGTTGTTGGTTACTCATGAAACACCCCTAGATCCCTGTTGCATTCGTCCATAAGCCTCCAGTGATGATGGCTACTCAGTATGAGGGTAGTCTTGACGAATCAATGTTGTCCTGCTGCTCGCCAATAGCCTTGATCAGTCATCAGGCCCCCAAGCTAGGATCGGGCAGGGACTTGCGGAAGTTCTGTACCCTGTATTTCGTCGACTCAGTTCGCCGAGCTAGCACTCTCACCAATTTTGACTTGGACGCACCCAGTTAGACAGTCTATCATAGGCGGCTGTTTTAAATGAATGATAGATTCTTTTGTATTCGACAGTGAGGTCGAGCAAAAAAAAAAAAAACACTAAAAGAAATCTCTTGTCAATGGTTGACCCTTGTGAACTTACACTTCCTATAGGAAGCATAAGACGCCGAGCCAACCCAATCCGCTGGCCGAAAGGGATCGGCGTATGCGCATGACTCTCTGTTCGTTCCAAGCATATTTTCACTTCAAGATTTCGTGAGAAGACCAGAGGCAATGTGTATGTTCGCCTCATCCTCAGAGAGGTACCTAGGCGCTAGGTACGTGGAAAATGGGGAAGCAATAGCCAAATATACACAGTGTTTCAATACGATAGAATATTTATACAGTTACCAGGTCGGTAGAAGGTGTACTGTAGTATAATAAGTGATATATCGTAGATAGCCCGGGAAGGATCACGCCAACTTGGCGCTGACGCTGCCTGGTGCAGGACTTGGAGCAACTTGGGAGGGGTAGACGGTGACCGGCCGGCTTGGCTGTCACAAAATAGTCACAATGCAGGCGGAAGAATGTCACCTCGACCCCGTTTGCTGCTGAATAGGCTGGTGTGTCGATGAGTCGTTCGTCTGGAGCCTTCAGTAACGCAGGTAGCACGGCGTGTTTCGTTTCTCGAAATGGCTTGCTTGAAGCCTACCCACTCGGTACACAACACTGTACGTACAGTTTTATCAAAACGGAGAAAGAAATGGTTAGCAAGTAGTGGCGGCGCTTGGTTACGCGAGAGTTTTCACGATGTGGAGATGTTATTTGGTGCTCGTTCCCTTTGCCTTGCCGCTGATCAGTCCTTGACAGATTGCAGTAGAGGGAAGACCCATAAACCTTGACTCGTGACGCAGAAGATCTTTTCTGTTATCGAGTAGTATCCTCAAACCGGTATCGCTGGACTGACTTCAAGGTCCGGAATTTGCTGTAACTGCCGAGGACTTGCAGCAGAGATATCCGGTTGTACATGAGATCTTTACTTGCGATATTGGTACAACGAGGACATGCCATAGCCAGGGCTGATGGTAGGTTGTTCACTGAAGGGGGCCGAGAGTTGGGACGAAGCTTAACTTGGCAGTAGCAGAGCCGCCAAATGGTTTAGCACCGTGATCTGTGTGTACTCTGTAAAGGGCAACCTCTCACCTACCGGAACTCATCACTCGACCGTATGCACGGTATTTTCTGGCTAGGCGTGCTTTAGCAACAGAATAAGCAGGCGTCGTAGAGATATCGCAGGATCATGAAGGAACTTGCAGGTTGTGCACCGGCCGGGACAGTTGGGGGTTCAGTGCTGACTGGCTGACCGATGCTAACGCTATGCGCATTACATGCATCCATGCTATATGTAAGTAAGGAAAGTAGGCACCATTTATTGCACCCTACAGCACCTCCATCCCTACTGTACATATATATTATAATTAGAACAATACATTTCCCCCCAGTGGTACAGTATCTTCACTGTCCAATAACCCTGCGGCTTGCTTCTCTTCTCATAGAATGCATTACACAGTAGCCATTGGTACGTAGTCTTCATGGTTACCTGCGGACATAAGGCAGACGGGGTAATACTGCTTCCGCGATGCCTACTGTATAAACAATACCTACTGTAGTAGGATGCTGGGAATCGGATTTCCAAGTCACAATCTTGTAGTAAGGCCGAATTTTGGAGGCATGTGGCTCCGTGCCTTGTTGCCGGTCTTTGCTTCATCCGGACCTAGGGAGGTTAAGACATGGCTCATGTTAAGTTGCACCATCCTAGTTTTATTTGTTTACTTACGTACTCATCTATGCCTTGCCTTGCTTACAGTACTTGGAGGATATATGTGCTCGCTCAGGCGTATTCTAGCCATAAGAACCTACCTAGGTACTAGGTAGTAGTCGTCGTCTCAGCTCTCCCCTCAGCTCCTGGAGGGCTGGCTGCCCAGGCTAGCAGGCTAAGACAGTGCTGTCTGAGGCTCGACTGCACCTACCTAAAGCACCTACCTTAGGCAAGTAGTACATTTCGGGTAGATACTACCTAAACGATCGTAGCGCATGCTGCATCTAGGTGCCTAGTAGGGGGCTCCTAGCGTACTACCTGCGCAGGTGGTATGCACTGTATGCTACCTTACCGCGCCTAGCACAGGCAACACGCACAGGTACCTACTGAGATCCTCTGCTTGGGACAATGCTGGGTGGCACTGCGGTACTCCATAGGCCTCTCGCCCCCCTAACAGGGCAAGGTTTGGGCAGTCTCTTCCCCTTCGCGCGGCCCACCCTTTCCTTCCCGGCCTATCCACTTCTACCTCTCTACCTGTTCCGTCAAAATCCAAGCCTTTTCGTCTTGTCTTTATTTCTATCCCACACAACATATCCTCGTTCTCGCTATACCCGCTTCGTCCTTCGCCCGAATGTTTATGGGAGGGACCCGCCTACCGAAGCATCGACTTCTCCTTCCTTTCGCGAACGCGACGGATAGAAAGTAGGGCTTTTTTCTAGAAACAAAGCTTCACGCTTATCGAGCCGAGTTGACTTACAATAGCAGGTCGTGTGTTGGGGTTTTCCCTGCAGCGCCACTGGCCCGCCGTCAACTATAAACTCGCGAAACCCACGTTAACCCTGTTCTCTGTTGCCCTCGTCGTCGCTTGCACGGCTGACTGGCTCGGAACAAGCTTCTGGGTCGGGATCAGCAAAACGCGAGCGTATGCCTCGTGCTTCAGCATCGGCAAAGCGACAAGTCGGTGCCTCGAATCATCGCGATACAAAACACGAGAATGGACTTGTAGGTCCCGGCAAACGTGTTAAAGGACATCCGCAACAACACCAGTCGCTGCAACAAAAGACCCAGGCTCAGCTCGATGGCATTGTCTCCCACAAACAATCGAACCTACAGCAACAACAACAACAACAACAAGCACAGTCTTCCGCCGAAGATGCAAGCGCCCCGTCTGCTCCCTCGACGCCGCCAGCCACTGCGAACGGGTTTGCTAAACACGCGGCCGAGATGCATTCTGCTCCTCGATCTGCCGAGTCTTTGAGGCGCTCCTCGCTCGGCGCATACTCGGAAACGTCGTCGGCTGAGTCCTACAACTCGCTTGCTGCCAACATCGCACCCGAAGACAATCATCGCCGTATCGATGTTAATGCTACAAAGAATTCAAACGTCCACCGCGACCCGGGCCCGCTTGATTTTGCCTATACGGTTCTACGACTCTGCCCGTTGCAAGATACAATTGCCATCCTCATCATCCTGATGCAGATTCCTCCTCTGGCTCTTTCCGCCATCTACATGCTCTTCACGCTACTCACTTTTGTGACAAGCACCAGCCTGACGTTTAGTGACGTATTTGAATGGAACCTCGGCGCTCCTTCTCTGGCGACTGTTATATGCGTTGACGGTATTGTACTCCTAATCTGGCTGTTTCTCTGGGGCCCCATACAACACGTCATACTCGACTTGGCGCAAATGGTAATTGCTCTGGGGCTAGGAGGCGGTTCTAGTTCTAGAGATGGCGGGTCTATGAAGAACACCCTCATATGCCTCAGCATGATTCTACTGTCTCACGTTCTGCGCCACACTAAGATGAAATACTCGCCCGTTGGCTATCTGCTAGGATCAAGCCGCTTTATGACTCCCGATTTAGACGATCCCCTCGAAAGTCTGGATCTTTTACGGGGGTACGACAAGGTTCAATCAGGCTGGTTTGGGTGGATTAAGAGTATACTGGCCATCCACATACTTACGCAAGGCTTGGTCAAATATATACGGGACTGGTATCTCAGGCGAGAGAGACGGGACAGCCTCGCCCAGAATGCCGCGGATCCTGAGGCTGGGAAGTCATACGCCCCAGATGTTGATGGTGGATTCTCGACGCCAGATAGCGATGCGGCTACATTGCAGAATTCATCGGCATTAACCACAAAAAAGAAGAGAAAACAAAGCGCTCAAGTTAGGAATCGTCAGCCTTTATGGGCAGCCTTGGCGAGCACTAAGATTGTCGTTGTTAAAGAATACGAACTCACTCATGCCGCGGCGGAATCTGCTGGCTCAAACGCTACCGATATCCATAACCTTGGAAATGCTCCCTTTAATACTCAACCTGGACAGATTTGGATTTCCTATGTCGGCTACGATGAGGTGTGCTTCAGCACGAGCCAATTTCCTATCCACCTATCGAGTGAAAATCATCAAGACGCGTCACAGAGTGGTCTCATTAAACCATTCTACGTGAGAGTCAACAATGCTATATGGCAGCCAACTCGGATGACGCTTGTTGAGAGCTGTGAAGAGAGCTCTGGCTCAGGAGTTCGTTGGAGTGGCGACATATATGGCCTGACGCCTATGTCGAATTACGAGTGTGAATTCGTCTGCTCTGTCACCCATGAGATCTTGTTTTCCACGAGTGTTAGGACTACTCAACCCAAATCTACAGATGCGGACGCGGCGAGTTCGAAAAACCCCCAACGCTCACTTCGGCCAGACTCACCAATTACCACGCTCAGAACATCGATTGCTGCAAATGAGAGCAAACTAGCTGAAGAGAAGGCTCGGCAGAAAGCCCTACGTAAAGAATTCCACCGAAAAGTCAATTCCATGAAGAAGGAAAACGAGAAGCTTTCCACAGCTGTACAGTCGGCAGGCACAGGCGATGACAAACTGCGGCAGAAAATCCAACAGAATTCTACGCAGCAGAAACAAGCCGAACAGGCCATGGCCAACTTGGAACAGGAGTTGAAGGAGTTTGAAAGAATCCCTGAGTCTCTGAAGGCGGCATGGAAAAGCAAACAATCTGCTTGGACAAATGAAAAGGCCAAATTTGACGGTGCGCACGCCGCCTTGAAGAGTTTCAAGGCCTCCGTTGAAGAAGGAATCAAGAGTCTAGAGGATGAGAAGACCAGTCTTCAAGCCAAACGGAATAAGATCAGCAACCGTATTGCCAAGGTCGACAGTGAGCATGCCCGTATTACGGACGCAAATGCTCGCGGTTTAGACGAGGCAGAACGTCGCCACCAGGCTAGGGAGACACTCGAAAACGAAATCGCTCGAACCGAGCGAGAGTTTGTTTCACGCATCCACGATCTTGAGACGCTTATCGCCAACAAAGAGCAGGAAAACGCGATACTCAAGGCTCAGCTTGACTCTTTCCATACCCAACAAGCAGCGTACGCATATGCTGCCTACGAGAATTCCGATGGCCAAGGACAGTTTCCATCGACGGGTCTTCCCACGCACGCGCATCCGAATGTATCCAGCACGGCTGCCTACGATGTAGCAGCTGCCTGGAACAACAGCCTCTATCAAAATGCTCTTTGGGGCCCATCGCCGCTAGCCTCTGCTTTCGTTCCGCAGGCAACTACGACATTGCAGCACCAACCGCAGACCCTCAAATCGAGAGGCCGATCGTCTTCTATGCTTAGCAACGTCTCCGGCTTCACTCAGAGCAGTGACAATGACGACGAATGGAATAGTGCAACTCAAGGTGCACTGCTTGGCCATGAGAGGCTGGGGCCTCCCCCAGGTCTTGGTTTTCTTCGTGATGGTACTGGCAGCCTTGGGAGTGGAAGTGGTAGTGGGAGTATTGAGAGTGGAAGCGCTCGGGATCCTAGCAGCCCTCCTCCCTCTTGATGGTAAACCTTTGCGGTTCTGGCTAGGTAGCGCCGTCGTTAGGCTATGAGTAGATTTCTCCAGCGCAATAAAAGCTTTGTCATCCATTCACTAGATGAAGTATTAATGTTGACCTATCGGATACTCTTGCATACAGGCAGGTGGTGCATAGTGACCCTCCTAGAAAGTTTACAGTGTAATTAAACCATTGTCTTGACGGTGATCTACTACATAGGGAGGGGTATAGATGAAACAGGTCGCGATTGAAGGCTGGCTGAGGATGTTTGTATGACTGACCCAGCAGATGGTTCTGCGACTCTGAGCCCTTGAGCCTTGGCTTGTCATAATGTACCCCGGTCGAATCCCTAGCGCACGGATTCAGGAATTCCGATCCACCAATTCCGATCACATCTATGTCACTGAATTGTTCCGTCCAAGTACACCCTCATTTCCTATCCAACATCTCTATTCCGGAGAGGAAAAACAGCCCACATGATCCAACTGCGCAGGAATGATCTCTTAATTCTTCTATATTCTCTCAAAAGATCTGCTTTGTCGAAGCGGAGCTGGCTCATATCACATTATTCATTATCGTCGCGACTTTAATCCCGCCTTGTGGTACCTGAATTCCGTTCAACGTTTTCAAAGCTTCTCTGGATGTAAATCTAGTCATATTCATCGTTACATTCGTTCGGCTTTAGAATACATAATCATGCATAGAGGGCCAACTGTGGCCAATCCCGCTCCCATCATCGGCCGCATCGCAAACCCGTTTGCCCATCCTAAGTCCCGTTATATAATCTGAGGTGAAACCAGTCATGGCAGCCCAAGCACCGGCCTCGGCATCTGGATCAGAAACTACAATTCGTACATCAGCTCCTTATGGTCAGGCTTGCATTAATTGTGTCAAGGCCAAATGCAAATGTATTCTTATCCGCGGCCTCGGCTCTAGCTCCTCCCTAGACAATGACACCGCCTGCGAACGATGTGCTCGGCTAGGTCGAGAATGTAAGCCATCAAGTAGCGTCAGGAAACGGGGGGCTGGCGGTTCCCGCCGTGAGACTCGCAGCTCCCCCTCGGCTGTGACCCCGAAGAGCACATCTGCTGCAACTAGAGCTGCTAACCTTGAACAAAAGCTCGAAGACTTGGTCGCGGTGCTCAAGGCTCAGACTAACTCTACTATTGCTCATGCTGCCCGTCAACAAGACGTTGGGGAATCTCGTCGACAAGGGATAGCCGACCAGGTCGCAAAGGGCGATGCCGGTCTCACCACTACGTCTTCAATGCCCAACTGGCGCTCGAATAGCATATCGAGCAGGGCTATTGCGGGCGGCCCAACAGTTGTTACTCCCGCTTCTACAGTCGAGTCGGTACCCAGTCCGTTACCCGCACCGATCCATGGAGATCTCATGTCGGCACCCCAGGCCGAAGAAACGCTCGCCTTTTTCCGCCGACACTACCTTATGTTCTTCCCTTTTGTATATCTACCACCGGATATGACGTACGTAGTAGCCTCTCTCGTCTGTTTATCGGCAACGGCATCCAAGGGGCTAATCCTTGTCTTGCAGTGCGGCACGGTTGCAGCACGACCGGCCATATCTGTGGCTTAACATTCGCGCATTGTGTTCCAAGTCACCAATCGAACAGGCGGCCCTCAACCGCCAAAGCCGAGAACAGCTTGCGCATAGGCTTCTTGTTTCTTTCGATTCAAACATGGACATGGTATTAGGCATTGTCTGTTATCTCGGATGGTATGACAATTTGTAGTTATTGTATTTGACTATGAACATCCACTAATGTGCGACGATGTATAGGATTATGCATTTGTCTTTTAAACCAGGCGTAGTAACGACGGTGAGTATGGCTACAACGCTAATCACTGTTCATCGTCTTGATAAGCCGGTATGTATTTGAGAATTTGCGTCCTCATCGCTCCATCTTGCGCCTGGGAAAGCACCGTCTACCCATATGACTGACACCTGATCGTAAATAGACACACGAGGAAGACCCTCGCATCATGCACTGTTTCAAAACGCCCGATTTCAAAAAGATCCATTATTCAACAGTTCGGACAATGGAGGAAAGGAGAGTCACGCTAGCTTGCTACGTTGGCTGCACCAGGTACATAAAGTCTAACGATATGTCTTTTCTCTCCATGCGCAGCTCGGGGTTCACATCATTAATGCACCGAGAACTAACGGCAGGTTATGTAGTGGCTCTTCCCTCATGAAATGTACTCCAATGCGTTGGACGTCCCATATGGAAGATAGTTTAAAGATACTGGCCGCCAACCCCGAATGGGAGGGGGACAAAATTCTCGTTTTAATGGTTCGAGTATGGAGATTAGCAGAAAATATCATGCAAACACAGGCAACATGGGCTTCGGAATACGAGAACCACAGCAATTCGAAGCCACCAATCAAAATTTACATCAAGTACTTCCAACAATGTCTTGAGAAAATCAAGAATGAGCTACCGGCATCGCTGAAGAACGACCGTAAGATCCAACCGCTTCATCATAACTTTGACCTCCCGCAATAGCCGTCTTACTAATCGATTCTGTGCCTTTACAGGGCTCGCAACAACTCTGATAATGCAAGCCGATCTGCTTATTGCAGAGATATCACTGACTAGCTGGGGTCATCTGGAAGCGCATGCGGAGACAAATACAGAAGCACCTGAAGTGCCACGCCCTATCGACATCAGCCGCGTCGAGGCGAATTACGCAGCGTGGCAAGCGAGCAGAGAATTCTTCGAGCATTTCCTCACCTTCGAGACCTCTGACTTCATGGGCTTCTCCTTCCCCGTCCTGCTAAACTTCTACCGCGCCGCAGGTCTCCTGCACCGGCTGCGCATGACCGACGAGCCTGGATGGGATGGCTGCGTCGTGACCGATAGCGTCGACCTAGTGTCCGCCCTCGACATGCTTGCCGACCGCTACAGCCAGCTGCTGAGTATGCACGGCTTCCTCACAGAGACAGACGCTGAAGGAAATAAACTCTGTCATTTCTTCGCGAAGAGCATGAGGACGTTCAGTAGCACATCGACGATGTGGCGGGCCCACTTTGCGCAGGCCAATGCGTCGAGGAAGGACAGCACGGAGCTCCATGTCTGTGGTGCTGATGTGGCTCTCAACGAGGCTCGATCTCACGTCCCTCCTGGCGTCAGTTTGAACTCGAACATTCCAGGCAGGGCGAATTACCCGTTGATGTCCAACTTCATGATGCCGGACGTGTTTCCCATGGACTTTTCCATGGATGACGCCTGGTGTAATGAGATCATGGTAAGTCATACTTGCGCACCCGCTTTTGCGATTTTCTAGTGTCAGAGCGCTGTCGGCGTTTCCGTTGCAGAAACTGTTCTATATGCAGCGACGACACGGATACAGAGTTTTAGTAGCTGACTTTGGAAGTATACAGTCTTCATGGGAACCGGGCTTATTACACGGACCTTACTGAATTTATTATTATCACCGCAAGTAGCATCTTAGATATGAGACAACAGCATCATGGTATAGGGCGGGTGAGAATTTTTCATTTATCTAGCATTTGTACTGTATTGCATCTCACGTCAAGGGAACAATGATAGCTACTATCGTGAGAAATGCGTAGAGAAGGGGCGCACCTAATGCAGGAGGGATAGACATAATGAGGATGCGCTCCATCTGACTGTCACTAAGTGCCGCAGATCATGGCAGAATAGCCAGGCTCATTTTGACGGCGTGAGATCCTTGTAGGTATCAGTAAGCTTACTCTCCATTGATTGGCTTGAAGTGACCGAAACGACTCATTTGGAGAGCATCATTGAGGCAATGCATCTGATAAAACCAATCGGCTTTTGTGTCTACATAGATCTGCACCAAGGCTGCTCGGCTGGGCGATAGGTGGGTTAGGCCGCATCAATCCTAGTTTCTCGGGTTGGAGCTGAGATCGCGTCCCGTCCTACAGTAGGAGCCGCTTTAGACCACAACATACACGATAGTCGAACTATAGAAGGAGGCACGGTACTGTACTCATTGAGAATATAGCAAAATCTTTTGCGGGTGCGATCCACAGCACGCCTTAGAACGGTTCTAGGCATTCTTTCGTATTTGCACAGCATCAAATTCCCGTCTTGTGGGAGGGTTCAGGAATTCACGGAGCGGGATTCGACTTAACATTCCGTGGCTGTAGTACGTGGGCAGTAGATAGCGAGTGAGAACTCCCTCTCATTATGAATCATTAGCTAGTGTAAGCAGAGGGCGCTGTCTGACTGCTGTGCAGCAGCAAGTACAGTGTTGATATTTCAAAAATTGCCAGGCAGGTCATTTGCGCAAGTGTCCAACACGTGGGTGATGTATGGCAAACATCCTGAACGGAGTCTGTGCAGTGCATATAAATAGGTAGGTAGTAACAAAGCGGACAGTTTCCTTAAAGGAAAGCTCCCGAGAAGTGGAAACAAGCTTTCCTGCCTGACAGTACGGAATTCGGATTTCGAATTGAAGGGGTAAGCCATCCCCCTGTCCTGAGGGGCCGGCGCAATTATATGTAATAAAACCTCGAGCCACGCAGGCCATCAACACACTTAGAAGAAGATTCATCTATAAAGCAGCAAACAACCCGCGACTATTTTGGAAAGTAACCTGTCGAAGGCGTAGGAAGAGTTAGAGTGTGGTGGATCCAACTCGAGGGCGAAATTCGATATTCACTAACAAGTATCCCTTCTCACGTTTGAATTACACGTGGTTTCTTGGATCTGGTCGTATGACGACGCACTCGACAATATCCGACATGGAAACGAAGCTGTCGGCGCCGGAAATGACGGACGAAATATTTAAAAATGAAACAATAGTGCACGATGCAGTCAAAGATTCGGATTCCTCGTCGCAAACAACAGCAGTCGGGGAGACGGGAGAGAAACAAGAGCTAGAGGACACTGCGTCGCCACTGCCGCCTCAAGGACCACAGGAAGGCGACGCGCTGAACGACCATCTCACAGGCTTCAAGTTAGCCGCTCTGCTTTTCAGCACAGGGCTGGTCTTCTTTACTCTGCTGCTAGACAACTCTATCATCAGCACGGTGTGTGATGGCTTTCCCTCATCAAGTCGTCTTAGTCGGACGGCCTTGGTGTTACGGTGTTGTGCTACTTCTTGATGGACCACACTCACTAATGTGTCAAGTATAGGCTGTCCCAAAGATCACAAGTGAATTCCACAGCTTACCCGATGTAGGCTGGTATGCGGGTGCATATCAACTTGCTAGGTACGCCTTTCGACGATGACATCTTCTCTCACCTCAACAGCGTCGTAGCTAGGTTATTAACGCGTGGTACAGTGCGGTCTTGCAGCCACTGACGGGCAAGCTATACACATACTTCCCGACGAAGTGGACATTCCTCGTCTTTTTCTTCGTCTTCGAGCTTGGGTCGCTTCTCTGCGCCCTGGCCACATCGAGTACTTTCTTTATCGTTGGCCGCGCCGTCGCCGGAATAGGCGTTTCTGGCTTGCAGAATGGGTCCCTGAGCATCGTTGCCGGCGCAGTCCCGCTATCGAAGAGAGCATGTAAGTTCACCCCTGCGAGAAAGTGCACGAGCAATATCGAATCTGACTTCTTTTCACATAGTTTACCTTGGCCTGTTGATTGGATGTAAGTTCGCTCAACAACAACTGAAACGAAATTCAAGCGAGAGCAGAAATCGCTGATTCGATATTCATCTTATAGGCGGTCAGTTCGGTCTAGTGATCGGGCCATTAATCGGTGGATTATTCACACAATATGTTAGTTGGCGCTGGTGTAAGTTGTGATGAACCCTCAGGCTCTCTTCTCTCCGCCCATGCTGATCAACAATGCTACAGGCTTCTGGATCAACCTTCCTATCGGCGGTATCGCAGGAGGGCTCCTTGCGTTTATACATTGCCCCGAGCAAATTGTCAAGGCGCCTTTCTCCATGGCTCTTGTTCGACGCGTCCTTCCACAACTCGATTCCATCGGTTTTATCCTATTTGCACCTGCAGCTACCCTATTGTTGCTAGCCCTCCAATTCGGCTCCGGGGAGACATATGCGTGGGATTCTAGCGTCATCATTGGCCTGTTTGTAGGATCCGGCGTCGCAATCATTCTATTCCTGCTGTGGGAGTGGAGGGCAGGCGATGTGGCCATCATTCCCTTTTCCATGGTCAGGACCAGGATGGTGTGGGCGAGCACGATCCAGTATATCACGTTGATATCGGCCATCTTTGTTGGCACACAATATTTCCCGATCTATTTCCAAGCCGTGAAGGGTGTCGGGCCTGTTCTAAGCGGCGTTTACCTGCTGCCGAGTATCCTATCACAAATTATCTTTGTCGTCCTCTCCGGAAGTCTCAGTAAGTCAAACTCTCTGATCAAAATCATAATTGAAATCATGAACAATCCCGAATCTACCGTTATCGGCAAATGTTAACGATATGTCGACAGTCTCGAAAATCGGTTATTATACTCCTTTTGCGATCCTGGCTGGTGTTGGAGCTACGATCGGATCCGGGCTCATCTCGACTTGGAATCCGCACACCTCTACCGGCATGTGGATTGGGTACCAAATAATTTACGGTATAAGAGGATGCGGTATACAGCTCGTAAGTGTCACTAGACTCTCATCTGCTTGATCAGGGAGTCAACTAGTCGACTAACGCGTGTGAACACAGGCCGTCGTTGCCATTCAGAATGCGCTGCCGGTGAAGCAGAGCCAACTCGGTGTTTCTTTCCTTGTGTTCGCCCAGACCTTCTCGGCGGCCATCTTCGTCGTCGTGGCCAATACTGTCTTCACGCAGTCGTTGATCAACGAGACTCAGAGACTGGTTCCCTCTATCGACCCAGCCGCCGTTCTAGCAGCGGGCGGAAGTGCGGACGCAATCCGAAAGCTAGCAGCACCAGGGACGCCAGAGCTTGCAGCGCTGCTCAAAGCCTTCTCCAATGCTTTTGATTATGTTTGCTACCTCATGATCGCGCTGGCCGGTATCAGCATCTTCGCGTCTTTTGGCATGGGTTGGGTCGACACACGGAAGGCGAAGCCGGAACCCAAGACTGAGGCGCCAGCTGAGGCACCAGCAGAGGCATAAAGGAAGGAATGTACTTGAGATACACCCATTTCCTCATCAGCATTTCCAGCATGTAGTAGATTGTTAGATGGCTCGTAGACGAGTATAGCGTTGACTTTGTTCCATGTGCATTTGCGCAAGAAGGTTTTGGATATAAGGAAATGGTTAAAACCCTACAGGTTGGACAGAGCATTGCATAATCGGTTTCTTACTCACTGTATATTACAACAAATATCAACGGCAACAATCGGTGGCTCCTCATTTTAGCGAGACAGAAACTTGTTGACTGGGTACTTTAGTTTCATTCACCCGGCCAAAGGTAAATCATAGACATATTGCTGTCTATTGAGTACGATGTATCCCGGTAATGTTCGCTCAGTGAAAGTCGATGAGAAGTTCCAAGATTCTGTCCTGGGCTGACTTCCCCACATACCTAGCTAGGCACCTGGGTACGTAGGTAGGTACCTACCTACATGGGCACCTAAGTACTGACCGAGTAGGTACATCCTGGCACATAATGGCATTGTGCCCCAGGTACCTAGGTACTGTAGATGCGCGTCCCACTGCTCAGCCCTGCAACAGGGCAATCAATCAGAGCTGATCGTTGATGAGCCACACACTCCCACTTTACCCTTGAATCGGTAGCGCCTTACACGTACCGTCGCCGCCCCTAGGCGATAGGCGGTTGGCCATGGCTGCCTCCGAGGCCCAGCCCAGCCCAGTCCAGTCCCTCCACCCCCCAGCCCCATCCAAGGGTGCAAATGATGTTGGATTTATCACAGCTACTCTCTCATTGGGTTTATTCTCGCGGGTTAGTTGTCTTCATAGCCACGTCAGTAGGAGTTAAATATATATGGAGTTTCCCTTCGCTTGACCGAGGCTTCGGTAGGCCTTTCTCGGCCGTGATCCAACGTTCTTTACTTTCGCTTGCTATATAGATAGAGTGCGATCGCTACTATTTCCTGGACGAAACGGATCAGACATTGAGCGCAGAGGATGCCATTCATTCCGAATACTCCCGAATCTTTAATCGGCCGATCAGACTCGAAGAACCCTGCTACAACATGTCGAGGTATCACTGCCGGTGGTCGCCCGTGTCGTCGACCGCTCGCTGCCGCGCCAGACTCGTCCCCTGCCGCATCTCCTTGGGCTTCACGGAGTCGAGCAAACCAACTTCGAGTAGACGATCCAAGCGACCCCAACTTATATTGCTGGCAGCATAGGGAGCAAGCGAGCTCCTCTGCCAAATCCAGTCCCGGGCCCGCCTCCCGAACCAAACTCACCCCTATACGACAAGAAAGCTTCGAAAGCCTCATCGGTCGGCTGAATATTGTTGAGGCCGAAAGACAAGGTCGGGCACGCCATGAGAAGCCTTCGAAACCCTCGAATGGCCAGGGAAAAGAGAGAATCCCGCAACCCGTCGACACGAGCATCCTACAAGCCCCAAAGCCCAAAAAGAAGGTACAGAAGCACGTAGCATTTTGCTGTTGCTTCACAATCCCGGTGTATGAAGAAGAGAAACCTTCAAGACCAAAGCCAAGACCAGTTGAGACTGCGCCATCAAAGCCCAATACCGCGAAACTGCCGTCTAACCAACATCTGGCACCGTCTTACACGAGCCAACGGCCCAGCCTCGCTACGTCGAAACAATCATCTACACAATCTGGCATGTCGCAGACTTCACAATACCTCTCTTTGATTCCGAATTCCGTCCAGCCGGAAACAGCTGCGGGTCTGTTGAAGGAGCTTTCGAAACCGTTCGCGCAGACGGATGAGCCTGGCTACATTTACATATTCTGGTTAACACCTGAGTCCCAGCCATCGGCCCCTGCAGCGGAAGCGGCGAGAAACCTGCTGGCTCCGCCTACACGCCCTGATATGCGACACCGCCGGACGAGCGATGTGTTGCAGTCATTTGCTGCCCAGCCAGGACAAGTGGGATCGTCCAGTAAAAAGATCCTTCTCAAGATCGGGAGAGCTTCCAACGTGCAGCGGAGGATGAACGAGTGGCAGAGGCAATGCGGGTATAGCCTGTCACTCATCCGGTACTATCCGTACGTATCGTCGAGTCAACCCTCGACACCGCGCAAGATGCCGCATAGCCACAAAGTGGAGCGATTGATTCACATTGAACTCGAAGGCCAAGGACTTAGAGTTACTAATAAAGCCAGTTGTGATGCTTGTGGACGAAACCACAGAGAATGGTTCGAGGTAGAGGCTACGAGGGCTGGCATCAACATGATCGATGAGATAGTCAGACGATGGTCAGACTGGGATGAAGGGACTCCCCAGAGGTTTTCATGAACAGGTCGCGACGACTTTATGAGTGTACGATGTAACGATACTTGTATTAATGAGACATTGGCAGGTGAAGGGAGGCGTCCGTGAGACACCGACACCAACTCCGCTGTTTGCTCTTCGCTATCCTCCATGCGTCATGTTACCATCACCGCAGACAAACTTGATTGTCGAAACATCTTGTGGCTTCCGTAGGCCAGGATAGCGCCCCTTGTGCATCCCGACAATCTGGATCGTGGCGTGCTAGGCTGCCTGCCCGTTTTACCATCGCCAGTCTCCTTGCAGATGCGGGAAAGGTTTGTATCACGCAAAGAGCCAAGCAGACACAGCGCCAAGACCTAAAGGGCCTACAATAGGTGCAATATTCTTCACGCATTGGATCTGTAGAAGAGGGGCTGAAATAACCTTAAAACTGGCACCTGGTATATTGACGTAAAGATGCTTGTAGATACTACAGATGCGTATATGTAGGGCCCTAGTAGATTGCACGTATAAATACCTACTCCATCCTCGCCGCTGTTAACATATACTTAGGTTCGTTGATTTGCTCTAATTGCCGGCACGGAAAACCTCCCATGATAAAAATAAACCCTAACCTGCTGCTTACTGGCTGGGGCCCACCGCGGGCCGAATCGCGAAGACTTGCACACTTATGGTCTTTTGGGCTGAACGACCTCGTGCGACGCAGGCATCGGTATTAGTAGCGAATCAGGCAGTGATCCCTGCGACGCACATAATGCAGAGTTCGGTCTGACAAGATACATCCAAATA
This sequence comes from Xylaria sp. MSU_SB201401, assembly GCA_002288965.1. Lineage (NCBI taxonomy): Eukaryota > Fungi > Ascomycota > Sordariomycetes > Xylariales > Xylariaceae > Xylaria > Xylaria sp. MSU_SB201401. Next base: position 26,789 of record NPFG01000348.1, read on the forward strand.
GTCCCGTTCCCTTTCCCTCCTACAACACTCCCGTCACAGAGTCCGCGTTACTAAGTTGTACTCGCCTACTGCTTATCGAATCTGTCGTTGCGGGCTGGTTGAGCCGAAAGCCTATCTACAGATACTACGAGATACTAATCTTGTCTAGTTCCCCAAGGCCAAGCTTTGGGATGGCGTCAATCGACCGTTCATTCGTCGAGCTGAGGACGCAGGCCACGATTTAGCGCACAGAAAAAGACATAGCATCGCTGCTACTGGATTTAGCATGAGGGCAAAAGCGACCGACCCTGCGCTCCAACGCTCTAACCATGTGGTACTGTCTCGCCCGCCTCTGCTACATGCTACACTAGGAACCGAACAAGCTACTCCGTAGCAAAAGTAACCTCGAAGAATAAATCTGCGGTACCCATCGGCTGTAGCCATGTCTAAAGGAGCAAGCAGCAGGGGGCCCTATCCCTCCTTCGTGCACCTAGGATGCTCACACCCCATGAACTAGCGATGCAGCCTATTTTCCTACATGTACCATCCCCTGCTACTGTTCTTGTGACTTTGCTTCCTCTTGGAATCCTTCTCTTACGCAGTGATATTTTTTGTCTGATTTTCATAATTATTGTAGTTGGTTTTCCAACCTTTTGGTCATTTATCCTCTGTCCATTTGCCCGTTATCTTGGTCGTCATTGTCTGTGATATCTACCAGCTCGGTCTGTGAAAGACCGGATCTTACGATTATACGACTCTGAAAGGGGCAGGAGAGTGAATCATTACACTGTATATCGAATAACCCCAGCTCACTAGTATTCACGAAAATCGCGTAGAAACATACCATGATGGAAGAAGATACTGAAGCTGGCCCGAGCCAGCCCTCTGCGGAACAAAAGCAACAAATAGATCCGGCTGGTCGCATGCCAATGGCAATCGACCAAGATCGGATATCGTGGGGAGATGGTAGCGCACCTTCGCTTCCCTCCGTCGATGATGACTCTCACTCAGTGGGTTGTAAAAAGGCCGTAGGCGAAAAATGCATTGACTGACTTCACGACTAGGATGCCATGAGCATAACGGAAAGTGTCAAGTGAGACAACTCAGGGCAACCTAAGTTTGGTATGCACATATCACTAATCCCGGGGCCAGATCGTCAACAATGTCCTTAGATCCGACGTTGTATCACTTTGTCGAAGAAAATGGCCGGACCTATCATAAATACAAGCAAGGGAGTAAGGTCTTGCCAGATGTCCCCAAATCAGCGCCCGCTACCCCCCGACTAACGATTCGCTTAGGATATTTCTTACCAAATGATTCGGTGCGCTTCAGACGTAATCATTCCCTTCGTACTCTAGAAAATCTAACGCCTTATTTCAGGCAGAACAGGAGCGGCTCGGTACATCTCTCGCGCTTATTTGCTATATCACTTCGGATGAGCAGTGCTAATGGCATAGTAGACCTGCAACACCAGCTTTTCTGTATCACGATAGGAAGCAAGTTGAATCTATGCCCGCTTCCGAAAACCCCCAAAAGAGTACTCGATATTGCCACAGGTCAGAAACACTGCTCCGGTTCCTTTTCACACTGAAATCGCTAACAGCGCGTAGGCACTGGAATATGGGCAATAGAGTTTGGTCCGTGAAACTGCTAAATACAGTCGAGAGTATGCAGTCTAACCCAATGCACAGCTTCTCAATATCCCGATACGGAGGTCATCGGGACGGATCTTAGTCCTATCCAACCCCATTAGTGCGCTCGCCCCCTTATCTTGACCGGCGTACTATTTGGGAGCGATAGCTAACAAGGAAGGACAGCCTACCGGAAAACTGTAGATTTGAGATTGATGATGCTGAAGATGAGTGGACATTTAGCGAGCCATTCTCGTTTATAGGTATGTATCAAATCCCGCTGTCCCGGTTGTGAGACCTGACATTGGCAGATATATCTTTTGTCTTCCTGAGCTAACTGATGTCACAGTACGTGAGCCGTTGATCCTGAAAACCTGAAAATCTGACCACCATGGCCGGGTGTAATTCTAGAAAGCATACAACAAGAAACTAGGCTAATCAGTTTCTACCTGACAGCATGGCCGCGCGCTGATGAGTTGCTTCGACGACCCGGGTCGCGTCGTCAAACAGGCATACGACAACCTCGAACCTGGCGGATTCATCGAGTTCCAAGATGCCTTGTTCCCCATGTACTGGGTCGGCGAGCCCCGAAAGGAGTCGGCGCTATATCGGTGGAACGAGCTACTCCTGGAGGGCGTTCGGAGGATCGGGCGGTCGTGGAGCAACGTGGCCAACTACCCGCGGTACTTTGAGGAGGCTGGGTTCGTCAACATCGTCGACCGACGGTTCTATTGGCCGACCTCCCCGTGGGCCAAAGGCAAGTACTTCAAGACGGTCGCCATGTATTTCCAGGAAGATATGATCTCAGGAATGGAAGCCATCAGCATGAAGGTCCTGCAGGCCACGGGCATGTCGCCCGCCGAAATCAAGGACTTTTGCGAGGAGGTCAAGAGGGACTTCAGGGATACTAACCTACATGCATACCTCACGGTGTAAGTCAGGAACCCCTCCACCTCCTAGATTGAGAGAGATTAGATTGGGGTTTGACAGCTAACGTTTAGCAGATCGTACATCTATGCACATAAACCTTTGGATAAGTCGTAACAAGCGTGCTTAGTTTATGAAATTAATGTGTTTCCAAGATGATCATGATCATGATGTAACGACTACCTATCTGAGTACGTAACAGAACATGGGCGTGCATAGCGGCTAGATATTCACAACAACCCAGTTCAGCACCTCATATTATCAATCCATTGGCATTACCTTCATAGAACTCGTGTATGTGCAATCATAGCGGCTTATAGTTGAGCCTGTTTCGAAATCTTAAAGCCTAAAGCCTACGTATGACTTCTCAGATCATCACCACACAGGCTATAACCAGTCGGTTCCGCAGTATCTTACCCTACTTCGCGAGCCCAAACCTGGTCTACTTGTTATTGGGTCCAGCACCAAAAGTCAGGCTCCCGCCACGGGCCACCGCCAGCTGAAGAGGAACCACGTCGACACCAATGTAACATAGAGATTACTGGCTTGTCAGAAAGCGAAAATCGGGGCTTTTGAGACGCACCGGCCGACTAGGACTCTACATGATTGGGCTTGGCCATGTTATTATATGTGTTGGGGGGGTGCTTGCTTGGGTCTATTGGTAATTGATAGCTCTCTCGAGTATAATTGGTAGCGATTGACTTTTCTAGACGGAGATAACGGGGTTTATTCAAAGCGGAAGATATCATGACCCCGTCACTATCGAAACAACGAGGGCCAATCGCTTGATGGTGAGAGATTTCTTCTGTAGGCACTTGGCCGAATATGTAGGTAGTGTATCCAACCAAGTCCATCGATGCGGATAGTAAGGGGTATTTCGAGGGGCAACGAGAACTCTGGGATCGGGGAATGGTGGAACCGGGCCGGACAAATAGAGATTGTGCGGAGCCCGAATGCGAGTAGAATTCCCCATGGCGTAGCTCGATTTAGTTGCCCACAGTTGACAGGGAGTGGAATCAGCTACGGGATGACTGCATAACACTATCACCCTGCTTTGCATCATTGGCGAACGCTTTAATTCTCTCTGCTATCCCGTTTCCAAAACTCTCTATCCCGGGTGGAGTGTCATCAACCGACGACGGGGACGGGTGTCATGGAAGGGAGCACAAGAGCCGCGCAGTGAGGTCGTATAAATACTACCTCGCTTACCTCACCCCCTGAGTAGAAGGTTCTCATTCCTCAGTTCGCTCTCTTTCCCCGCATCATCATTATTATTATCATCGTCATCTGATCTCCTATCTGAACTCCGCTGTTCCACGTACAGCCAAGTTCTCATCCAGATATCGAGTTCTTGCGAACAGAAATAGACCTAACTAAGCAAGCCACAATGTCTTTCTCGTCTTGTTGTCTCAAAACCTTCACATGGGGCGGTACCCCCCAGGGCAAGGAGGTCAAGCTCGCCAATAACGACAGCTACGTGACGGGCGACAACAAGGACGCCGCCGTGCTCATCATCCACGACATCTTCGGCTGGAAATACAACAACGTGCGCCTGCTCGCCGACCACTACGCGCGCGAGGCCAACGTGACTGTCTACGTGCCCGACTTCTTCGACGGCTGGGTCGTCGACTGGGAGCTGGTCGAGACGGACCAGTTCGACAAGATCGACCTGGCCGGTATGGCGGCGAAGAACTCACGTGAGATCCGTGGTCCTGAAAGTATGTGAACATATTTAAACCCTTTCATGCATCACACGATGAAATGGCCTGCATCATCGTCTTTTCTTCGTGGGAAACGTTATCAAGCTCGCGACAACAAGAACAATGGTCGTTCATGATGTCACTAACTAACCGCCGCGCAAACCACAGTGGTAGCATGCGCCAAGGCCCTGAAGGGCGAGCTCGGCTTCAAGCGTCTCGGCGCCATTGGCTTCTGCTATGGTGGTTGGGCCATCTGCCATCTGGCCTCGAAGGAACGCGGGGAGAAGCTCGTGGATGCTGTCTCCATGGGACACCCCTCATGGCTTGTCAAAGAAGACATCGACAACCTCACTGTCCCCATCCAGATCCTGGCCCCTGAGCATGACCCGGCCTACCCCGTGGAGTTGAAGACGTACTCCTTCGAGACGCTGCTCAAGCTCAACCTGGCGTTCGAATACGTACATTACCCCGGCGTCGTGCACGGCGCTCTCGTCCGCGGGAGCGAGTCGGTGGACCACGAGAGGGAGGCAATGGCCGCGGCCAAGAACTCTGCTGTCGCTTGGTTCAAGAAGCACTTGCATTAGGATGTGGCATGTAGGACGGCGGCTGGCGCGTTGACTGAATGACTACTTGACAGGCATTTGTCCGAATCTCGCTTATTCGGTGTGGAAACCGCAATGTGTTATCTCGACTTAGCTAAAACCAGTCAAGAGCTTCTGAGATGAGCTCATAGGATGTATAAGCGAGAACCAAAAATAAGCATAAAAGAATCGTAAGAATAGCCACATGCCGCTACAAGCTTTGCATTCCATTACTAGATCATGGTGATGGTAATCCAGGTCCTGGCTATCCCGGAGGGTGAAGTAAATTCTTCTTCCCGCTCTCGCTCTCTCACGTTTCCTCAATCATTCGTCTGCCACCAACATGATGTAGAGCCGCACATTGTGCCGAAAGCCTAATGTGCGCTCGTTGAGGACGATGTCATGACAATTGTGTCAACCTTCCCCTTTAGGTCGCACTGAGGGTCCATGATGAATTATGTAGTATGTCTTAGATGTGAGCCGGCTATGTTCATAGTGAACAGCGCAAAGACGTCCCGTTTCCCTCTATGCGACCCTCCATGACGCACCCTACTCAAATACGAATCCGGGAGTCGTTTGGATAGACTGCATAGTGAGGTTGTAGTATAGTGTGAGCGTAGGCTCGTCGAGTCGTCGAGGAAAGTGGCTGTACTGTCCAGCTAGTCTTGATGCTCGTCTCAGTCGGAGTCGTCGAAATTAAGATCCAGTACATCTGAAGCAGCCCTGGAACCCACTGGAAATGGAGGTAATGGCTGATCTAGTCGGTGGGTATGTTAATCGCCCAGAATACGATGTTAGGGCTTCCTGGGATGTTGACATGGCCTGCCTTAGAGAAGCGTCATGAGGAGCTCACGAATGAAGCAATCGATAATGGGAGTACGGAAAAGATAATCGTTCAGCAGTTGAAGTGTCATAGCGACGAGAATGAGAATGATGATGTACATCTCGAGCTGCGTTGTTACCACAACAGGACACCCACGCTGGGCGTGGTAAGTATTTGTACCTTGACGCCTGGTAGTTGGCTACCCAAACCCGTTCGCAATTTCTTCTACATGTATAAAGTGAAATGTTTTCAGGCAACGACCGAGAACTGAAAGCAGCGTGCTCCAATACTTTGCAAGGTCTTGGTATATATAACCCTAGGCACAAGGATCATGCGCTGAACCACACTCGCACTAATGACATAGGCGTATACGCTCAACGTCTATGAGCCTAGGTCATGGTAAAAAGATGGTAGAAGTCAGCATTATTGTATATAAGACAACCTGTTACAAGACACCCTCCTTAACAAAGAGACCCTTACATGTACCTGGAAGCAGATCTTGAGCGGTGTGTTCCGTTATAATTTACGAGCGAGCAATGCGGTCTATTACCAGTACCCCCTCATGTTGTTCATGTTGGAGGCTAGCATGAATATCTAGCTCGAAGGTAAATCACCGAGACCGAGAAGTGTGACCTGCTAGAACAGAGAGCCAGTCTTCAAAATATTAATAATATTTATCTACCTACGATGGAGACATGATTACAAGAGAGTCTAGTCATAGCCATTGATCTCGATACTGAACCCGTGCCAAAAAGATGCTGTCTTGGATGCGAATTAACATAACCTGAAGAAACTGAGTCTTGATCTAACGCCTTACGCACGCTACGCGGCGGTTTATGCGAATCTGACCTCGTTAAACAACCCAGCTCGTACTTGAACCAAGCTAGCAAGTTCGAGGAGAAAGGATTGATAAATGATAATATTGGTGAGGATGTGTGACACAGAAGCTTCCTTCTCCTTCTGCGTTTGTAGCTCGGGATTTTCTTCGATTTCATCCTCGTCGGCCGCAACCTGGGCTTCTGTTGGGTCAATATCATCTTCAGCTTCTTCTTCTTGTTTGTTTTCATCGTCATTCAAAGCCTCGCTCCTACTTGGCTGGTTCCGGTTGAAATCAAGAATTATTGGCTCGACAGCTGGTTTGGGGAGGCCAATTCTTCTAGCCAAAATTCCTTGGTCAACAGCGGCGAAGGCAGCGACCTGGCTCGCCACAGGGCTGTCATTGCCACCTGCCCCTGACCCATCATGACTGCTGGGTGAAAATGATCTGCCCGAGCCTGATTTGCTAGGACTCTTCCCAGGGCTCTTCCCAGGGCTGTTGTAATTCATAGGAAACTCCTTTGGAGGGACGGGGATGGGCCGCGAGGTTGGTGTTGTAGCTCGGTGGCCTGCTGATTTCGTGGATCCGGTCCCAGAGCTACGCGCAGCCTCATTTCGACCACGGGGACTCCCTGAACGACTGGGAGTACTGAACTCGGAGAGTATTCTTTGAAACCCTCCCAGTGCACTAGGTCTGGCGGGGGAGGCTGTTCTGGATCCTACATTGTCCGATGCATCGGCAACTGCAGTTCCTGCGGTAGGACCGGCTGGCGCAGCTTGTTGGTTGGGCACAATAGCATCAGCTGTCTGAAATGCTTCGCGCCGTTGTTGCAAAGCTCATCAAATCTTGGAATAGACTCTCGAAAAGCGACAACCTGGTCCGCAAGAGTCTCCAAGACTCGGAGGATTCTAGGAAGGCTTGAAGGTTGCCATCTTGGTCTGCGACGACACCTACTGATTGCTTGTAGTTTTTCGAATTCTTTGTTTGTGCTCGCAGACGGGCCTGAAAACGGAGAAGGTTCATCGGAGTCGTCGTCAAACGAGTATGTCCTTGGGTGGCGGAGAAGCCAACCCTCTATTGCGATGTATCCACAGACGGCTAGATCTAAAAGGGTTTCGGTTGCCGACAGGTTTACCTCCACGGGGTTGATGAAAAACTGTTCCATAATATCAAGTAAATTGTGCAAAAGGGGGTCTTCAGGGCTCAGCGCATGCGGTGGCACATCGCGGGGTGCCCCTGGTAGACTATCAGGTATGGCGGGCAATTTATGATTGTGGGTTGACACCCTGGGAGCCACGAGCTTCAGAGAACAGGGATGACCCTCTACCCTAGTCATAGTGTCCTTCAGGATGTTGTCGTAAGTTTCGTCAAAATTATCTTGCCCGCCTATTGTACTAGCTAGTGTCATGAGAAATTCGACTTCTTGTTGATGCGCACCCATAGTCCTATGCGAAATGTTTGGATCAACAGTTTGAGTATGGAGGAGCGTCACGATAGCGTAGCGATGATGCCGCTTAAGAATCGTTGCCACAAGCTGTATAGTGACGCACACGGTTTGCTCATTTTCAGATTTGAGGCAAGAATGGATCAAATCGACCAGGTTGAATAACAATGGTGAGTAGCTCGACTCCATTTTTGATGCCATCATACTCGCTAGATCCATGGACTTCCTCTTTCGGGCGGCGCTCACAGCAGGCTCGGAGGAGTTACGCGCGGATGAATCTGTGTCGGGAAGGGCAAGCAAATAATGAAGGATTAGATTGATCATATCGGGATGCTCTAGCGACTCTAGAATACGACGTAGGTAAGTGAGAACGGCCACCGAGGAACCTCCATCCACATCAGAGGACTCTAGAAGCGACGGGTACCTAAAAGATTGTCAATAATTGTGCGCGAAGGTGACGCTGGAAACTGACAGGAGCTGTTGCAAGAATATTATCTGGAAGTGCTCAAGAAGAGTAGATTTGACCTCGACAGATCGGCAATGATTGAGTACGTCCTGCCAGAATAGGAGGTGAGACAAGAAGGTATCCATGTGCAGCTGATAGTCGGGGTTGCATGAGCTGACAATCTCGAACGTGGAAGCGGGATGCTGATAGTCAGAGAAGGCCAGAGCGGGCGGTAGACCCTGCGGAGGATGATCAATAACAAGCTTCCGACTGAGTTGACTATACAAGGCACCTAGGCCAGTCGCCATGAGCGTTGAAAGGTCGCTCTCGACGATCCATTGCTCGAGCTCTACGGAGTGAGAAGCTGCCTCAATGATGTATAAGAGACCTGTCCTTGCAAAATCACCGACTCTGCCCTCGTGATGGATATAATCCATGAGAAGATAGAAGAGAGGGAAGTCCTGCTTCTGTGTCCTGCCAGCAAACTTCTCCCTCTCATCCTTGAACTTGTCATCTTGCGCCCCAGCGTCTGCGTGAACCTTGAACCATGCGGGCAGGATCTCGGGCTCGAGCCTTATCTTAGTGGTAATATTGAAGGCCAACTCAACAACCTTGACTTCGGTATCTAAGCCTAACCGTATACTGTTGGCGCCGGTGACGCGGACCAGCAGGTTAGTCAAGCTCGCGGAAAAGGCATCGTTCTCCACGAATGACTCCTCTTCACTCTCAATAAGGCTAGCAAAGAAGCGCACAGCTTCCTTGATGATCCACTCGTTGTATGAGGTAGTGGCTATCTTGGCGATGGGGATGTAGATCTGCTTTGTGGCAGCGAAGGAAATACATGGGTGCGGTAACGGTCGGCGGGACTCTTCGGCAAGAATGTTGGACAGTTCTTGGAGACGGACCTCGAGGACTTCGGCGGCGTCGACATCGCGGGCAAGGTTAGAACAGTTGCGCCAGACGTGCTAATCCCCGGAGCTTGGTCAGCAGATGATGGCGGTCGCCAAAGGCTGATGGGATGTAGGGAGCAGTACCAGCAGCTGACTATACTCCTTCTCAAAACGCTGGCGGCGCCTAATGGGATCCCTCGCGGCATCCCTAGCGGCATTCTTGGAGGATAACGGCGTGTTCGCTATGAGGCGCGACCACTGGAACAAGACGTTCATCTCGTCAGTAATGAACAGAACATAGGAACGAACAGTTAGTCTGGGGGGGAAGGGACAGCTAGAGGGACGGATTGACTGACAAAATCCATTGCGGCTCGGCAGGCATGTCATCTCTGCAGGTTGTCAAGACGTGGCAGACGGGCACTGCAGAGCAATGTATTGCGCCCGGACGCATGAATCTATCCAAGCCTGAATGTTTGAGATGGTTCGTCAGGATGATTAGCCGGGCACGGCCAGGCTAGGGAGATCCATGCCATAGTTGTACCTACCTATAGTGTACCTACCTACCTACCTACCTACCTCCTACCTGTACCTACCCTCTCCTAATGCGATCAAGAGGTACCTATCTGCGTTAGATGCCAGTGAGCTAGCTACAGTAGCTCTCTAGGTACCGAAGTACCTACCCCGGCAGGCCCAGGGGTACCTGCCACTAATACAGGCACCTAGGTAGGTAGTCACTGAGAGTGCTGGGAAAAGCGACATAGGCATCGCCGGCGGCTCTAAAACGTTGAGATTATCGAGGTTTGGGTCTGTATCATGATATTAAAGTATGTGAGTATTAGGTTGTTCTGGAATTTTTATATATCTGTACTTTCTTATTATGTCTACGCTTCAAGAACGCCTAGCGATTTTCTCGCAAAACAATCGAGCCATATGTCATCTGGATTTATACACTGAGCTCCGCCGTGGTGGATTCCGTGATGTACTTCATATACGGCACTAGCTTCATCTCCACAGCCCCCCCGGCACCGCAATACTTCTCCACGATCTCGACGCTTCGACCGGTATAACTAAAGAATGAGTTAGCCTGGTAATTCTCATGTGGCCCCGTCTCACCGGCTGATGAGGCATGGTCACCGGACTCCAGTGAAGAATGGAAGGAACTCTGTACAGTTTAGGGTCCAACATGCTATCCAACTCGCCCCAGATGGGCTTGAAGAATTCGGTGCTCTTAATGCGCGAGACTAGATCGTTAGGCTTGCCCTGTATTCAAAAGAATGGTCTTAGTCCACGATTCCTCGGAAGCATCTAGGCATTGCTTTCGTACCTCGTTCTTGACCACACTCCCGGCTTGGTGCGAGAGAACGCGGATCTCTTCATGTGCCCTGGTGGAGTTAGTATAAGATCCCACAGCGGAGTATTAAAACACTTACTCTTGTCTCGATGCTCCTTTAGCCACGAGCTTCATGATTATCTGTATGTTACATCAGCGGATACTATCTTAAGCCGGTATTAAGGGAGTAACAACGAGCCGAATTTCGTTTAACCACGAATTGGAGCACATGGCGGAGGGGTAAAACGTGACGCTCAAAAAGAAAATCAACTTACACTCTCAGTGACCATAAACGGAAGCTCCTCAAGTACGCGGGTTTGGATTCGCTTCGGGTATACCACCAATCCATCGGTGATATTGTCGAGGCCCATGAGGATGGCCTCAGCCAACAAGAACATGTCTGGTATATCCATTCCTACGACGATCAGTTAGACCGTTTTTCAATACACAAAAACAGTTATGCTCCAGAGTGCACCCAGAAAGAGTAAATAGGTCAGGAGACTTACTGCGAATAGCAGAGTCATCAAGCGTCCTCTCAGCCTGCATTTTGTATTAGCTGTCGTCACCAATATTGATCATAGTCTGATACTAACTTACCCATTGGTCTGAAAGCGTGTTTGCGAAGTTGGCAGGTTTCGACATCAATTCACGTGCCAGTGAATATACTCTCTCCGACCGCATCGGGCTTTGCTAAAGTTAGCACATACTAAACGAGGCTGCCCCAGTCACGACCCTCATATTCAAGGGTGAATACTAGTCATGAGACATTTGTTAATTCCAACAGACCCGTAAGTACTCACTTGCGCTTGTACGCCATGGCTGAAGATCCTATTTGATTTTGTTCTGACGAAATGGGCGTCAGCTGCTATTTTCGAGCTTTGATATAGTGTTCAGAGACTCTCAAGTTGAGGGCAATCAAGGGGTAACAGGATAGAGGAAGGGGAAAATGGTGAAAACTAGCGATATGTCCATATGAAGCCAAGGGGATTGATGGTTTAATTATCGAAACCCACTCACCGAACGGTTCCTCAATCTCCTTCCAATTAGCAAGGTGACGAATGTCACCGCAGATCTTCTGTGCTGTGGCGCCAAGGCCACAGACAGCATTGGCAATAATTAAGTCTACTTTGCGTGTACTTTGACTTGATGTCAGCAAATACGTTCGGAGCCGGGACTGACTATACTTCAACTACTGGGAGTGAATGGAATATCGCTCATGGATGGAGACACGAAGTCAGAGCGGGAGAATTGCCTTACTATGTTTGCGTGGAGATATCCTAGACAAATTAGAGAAACTCAATTCCGACGCTGCTCATGAACTTACATAGCAACTCGGAAACCCAAGCTTCGTGCATAAAAGTGCATTGAGTTGGTCGCATTTAGAGGAATCACCTTGGAAGCTATAAATCTGTTAGCAAGCCGAGTCTCTTGCTCACGCGAACTTCCCCAGTATCACCAAGGGCGACGGATAATGTACTCACATCTCTAGTACACATTAATAAACCGCGTCAAGTTACAATGTTTAGGACTGCTTAAGAGAAAGTATATCTCCTTACTGTGTTCATGTTAGCATTTCGTTCTATGTGGCGAGGTTTTGACAGAATGGGCCTTGTACGAACCCTAAGAAAGATGCTCTGCGCCACAAAAGGGGTTAGTATAATCGATATCAAATTCTGTGATGATGGCGGGATAGAATAGGCCTAGGTCTGCCGATGGGTAATGAAAGAGGAATTCGTACTGCGTTCCGGTAGTTCCTGTTATGTGTTAGACATCTAGCTTATTTACCTAAATTGCGTGGCTGAAAGAAGTTGTTGTCGATAGCCCACAGAAACAAGTAAAAAAATCATACACTCGGGAAACATACCTTGTGCACCGCGAAATTTGAGATCACTTCGCACTTGTTCAATAGCTTTTAGATCGAACTGTTTGGACGATCAGATCCATCCTTCATAAAACTCATGCAGTAAAAAGTTATATAAAGGGGCGATGCGCTGACATACCATCAGGTCTTGTACCCATTGGGCAGCTGCTCAAATGTTAGGCTAAGAGTTCCAACATAATCTAATCCGCCGAAGAGGTAATAGGACTCACCTCGCTTTCCAACAGTAATCTGAAGCAAGGGTTAGCATGTAATTTTTACCACCCATCAAAGCGCGCAGCGATGGAAGTGGCGGCGGGGAATGGTCGACATACTAATTGCGCCGGTTGAAGGTGGGTGTAGGCAAGAGTTGGTTCCTCTTTCACTTTATTAGTATCCGACAGTCATGGCGTCGCCATCTAGTTTACCTTTCCATTTCATGGCGAAGTTGGACAGATTCCAAATGACTTTAGCCAGTTTGTTAAGCAGAATATCCAAGGCGTCCCGCATGATAATCAGTTCAGCGTTGTCGGTCACAAAGCAACTCCTATAGTTCTCTCGGAGTTAGTAATCACTCGTTCCGGGGAAACGGACGGGGTTTGAGGGATATTGCATGCTCCGGAGATAGGTTCGGAGACCTGAATAGAGCTGCATGTCCGGAAGCCGCTATTTAGAACAATAACTATAAAGAGTACATACGTAGCGCCATAATGGATAATACCCGCTGCAGCTGGAGCAACAATGCCAAATGCGTGAACATGCTAATCTCTCATCAGCCCGGGTAAGTAGCTAGACGGCGAGGCAGCTCACAGCCATGACATCCTGTGACACAGCACGTCAATACAATCTATCTTGCAAGCGGTATTCAGTCAATTGACTCACATGCCGACGCTTCTTCTCCTCAATGCGTGCGATCTCGAAATCTGAATCAGTGACATAGAGGTGAGATTTCATCTCCTCCAAAGCCTCGAGAGTGATGGTATCGATCCCAAGGGCTCTTTCACTCTCGGCCAGAGCCAACCATAGTTTGCGCCATATACCTATCCTCGACCGCTGGCTGAACAGCTCAGACATGGCGGCGCTGCAGTAGCGGCGAGTCAGGACTGTCTGATATGCATCGTACTGAGTACTGCCTTGAGCCTTGATACGCTCAAGCTCCGATTTGACGTCTTGAGACTGCTGATCTTTGTCGGCCATGTCGAACGCTATCAAGGGTGCCAATCAACCGAAAGGAAGTTAATAATGCAGAGAAAAGAACAAGAAGCGATAATTGACTCTCTTTCTCGGTTTCGGTTGTGTGGAAGCTTCGTACCGTGGGCAATTGGGTAATCTGTTAGACGTCGTTACATGGCTAGCGGGCAGAAAAAAAAAAGGAATCGAGAATAAAAGCGACGCAATGCGCCTGTGTGTGCCTCCACAGCACGTGCTGTTCCAGGCCGGCATCGCAGTCAATGGCGCTATGGACTCAGCAGTAAGAATGCGCACCAATCAAAATGCCCAGATATTGCCTTAGATACCCCTCGGTGGGGGACTTGTAGCTGAAGTAACTATGCGGGGCTCACGCTGCGGGGTCCTCTTGAGCCGTGATCATCCTTACAGCGCTAGACCACTGTAAGGCTAAACTTTACCAGAAGCTAGGTAGCTGATTAGACAGCTCCTAACCTGCCTGGGTTAGACACGGTAGGTATTGTCTCCCTTCGTCCCGAGCAGAACCCGAGGAATCTTTCAACTCAACTCTGCGTATAAGCTGCCAAGAAAGTCGTTGCCGATCAGAACCATTAATGTTCGGGTTCCTCAATCTCCACGCGTTCCCAGCTGCACGAGACGTCGCTCCAATATCTATGGGTACAGAACACTACACTGCACTTAAAATGCAACTCAAGGTGAGAGTGTAGATCTTTCGTTGTTGCGATCATGTCTTTGTGCTAGCGAGAGTATTGTGGGCCAAAGTGATGGGGTTCGAATACGATCATGATCCACATACGTTGGCATTGTTCACTTTGCCTAAGTCGATTTTCATAGGTGGAAGCTCTAATACCGATCGAGGATGCTGAGGTAACGGATACTGGGAATGTCTGTAGTTCCCTAAGTAGTTTTCCGTTATTCTCCTTTGGTCGGGAAGTAATTGAAGCCGCAATGACAGTAATTGGTATCTAAGTTTTTGCCTTTCTCATTTTCATAAATGCTTATATCACTAGTTAAGTCCTTATATTGATACCTAAGTTGACTACCTGGTTGATAGAAATGAATGTAAGAAGTGTATATAGCAATAGACTAGATGCTGAGAGGGACCTTTGAGGTCTGTGAGCTTCTCAGCAGGCATACTAGGCTAGTCTACCTAGGTAGACTATGAGTACCTGGTATTCAACGAAAGTGACCAAATTGCTCTTCCCAAGGTTTTTGTGCCATGTTGAGGCTGAACAGGTACGGAAGGAATATGATTCCAAACGGTCGTAAGAGTCCAATCCCCTCTTCGTGCCTAGCTATAGCTTAGCATATACTCCATTGTTTCGGCTAGGATACTTGTGTGGGCTGAAAGAGCCCGTTCGCGATTGAACAAAAGCATCAAAAGAGAGAACGTTCATCTTCTAACAAGTGCAACTCACACTATAGTTGTTTAACGACAATCGATATTCTTAGCACAAATAATGCAATTGAACATGCATCTAGTTTCATAAATAGCCAAGTACCATCCATGACCCCTTAGCGCAACACACCCCTTAGCGCAACACCAAAAACAACAGGTCCCATATATATTACTCTTTTTTAACCCCCTTATAGATAATCAACCAATAGCTTAATTGACTAGCAAAA